>JALLPD010002483.1:0-10129 GCA_036940065.1 Cyclotella cf. meneghiniana
AGGACAACTCTTGTGTCCTGATTAAGGGCCATATTTAGGTCCTTCCCTACATAAAAGGACATGTAGATACTTGGCATAAAAGGACATGTAGATACTTGGCTCATGTCAACTAGTCGTTACAACTTTTCTAAAAAGGCAGAGAAGAGGCCTCTCCAAGATCCGCTGATGCATTAGATCCATTCCTTGCCAAAAATTACCCCTGAAGACATATCACAACCCTATTTGCTGTCATGGGTTGGGTCCAATTGCGCTCAGTGCTGCCAACATATACTACAGCAAGATGTTTGGCAAGTGACAAAGGATGGCAGTCTTCTCCGTCTATTTGGTATAGAATTCCTTGATCACCGCTCACTGAGGCCTGGAATGCTGTTCACAGCATTCCCAATACATGCACTGAAGCCTGCAGTTAACCAACACTCATTGAGGCCTTGAATGCTTTTCACAGTATCCCCAATACATGGGCTGAAGCCTGCAGTTTTCATTGCAGTTGTCACATCATGCACAATGACTCCTCATCCATCACATTGGTTCCCTGATGTAAATATAAACTAATCTTGGCTTGGAGCTCTGTTTTGTTTTTGCTTTTCAATATTCATTTTGTAAAGATTTCAGACCTCTGCCAGATATTATTGATATGGGTTTGCTGCCCAGTGATCTATCTACCTTGTCTACCTCTAATAGATTTTAGAACTGAAGGCACATTTTTATTCTTGTCCACAGTTTGGCACTTCTTCCCGACACCGGGGATTTTTGGCGATTTTTAACTTTTTGTGCCGCTGATTCCCCAGAAATTTGGCGACATGGTTCCTCTTCATGTTGCACGAAAACAATGTTACCGTTTGATATGGTATCTTTTGGACAAATCCAAAAATCCTCCTTCCCATCAACCATCAAAGAACAATATAATATTATGGCACTGGCTGTACAGCGCACGGTGACGTGATGCGATCACGAGATGATGTTGCCTGTCTGGTGCCTTTCCATGCTCTTTCCGTGCATGCATGTCCTCTCTCTCTAGAGACATGTTGTGTGATCGCAAACATTTTATTTTGTTCTCTTCTCATCATAATTTCTATAACCTCGATTCATGGTTTTTCCCTCTTGTTTGGCGAACTCTCTAATTACAACAGCAGTCAGCAGTCAGCAACTTTCATTCATTACAGTCGCTCTCAGTAATCGTACGTTCGCTCGCATCCATACTATTATCATCACCAACACCAAGCGCGTGATTTTCCTGCGAACGGGTGTGAAGTCTTAGCTATCCAGGTAGTGACATCATCCAACATTGACCAGGACTTCCGGTCTCTTTCTGAGCATTTTTAGTCACGAACCAGTCCAATGATGGGAGGATCGTGTTCTATCCCACGAAGGCCTCACAGGGGACGTCGCAGCAACGGCGCTCGCAACGGCGTCGGGAGGAGGAGGCAACGAAGTCGCACGGGCACAAGATTTCATAGCCGTGGTTCGAGATTGGCACGCATTTGCGGTGGTGGTGATGTGAGCGAGATGCCTACGTTGTTGTCATAACGGTTTCTTGCTTTGCGGTTAACTCGGCCTTTGGCACTCTTTTTCTCGCTCTGTGTGTGCAGGATGATTCGGAGGAAGATGGCGGTAATACGGGAGGCAGAGGACAGATGAAGCGTGCTGCTCGTCACTCAGTGCATATAGAGGTGTGTGAAGCTATCATTCCATCGATGCCTTAGCAGTACCTCATTTTTTCTTCTTTAGAATCAGCTTCAACACTCACGCCTTTTTCCTGGCTCCATTCTTTCTTATCCTTGACATCAAGGTGCCAAACCGAGCCATATCCCACTTCTACCCACCACAAGACAATTACATTCCCAACCCTCAAAATGGGACACGTTCCCCGAAGACTCTAGTCGATCTCTGCATCGATTCCCTTTGCCGATCACTCCCCACATACTTTGACGAATTGCCACGAGGACTGCCGCAAGAATTGGTCGATCAAATATTCGCCAGCTTGACGAGTCATGGTGCACTGAATTCTACCACTCTGCGTTGTCTCAGACGGTGTGAACTAGGAGTGTTGAATTTGGCCAATTGTCGTGGTGTTAGTGACGAGTGGTTTATCCCTATCAGTACTGCGAGGAGCTTGAGTCCCACGGCGAGAAAGGGGAAAAGAGACCACCGGCGACACCGTTCACGATCGGAGTCGATGCCTTATGGGAAGGATATCCCGTCTTCCCCTCCGCTGAGGAGTATTCGCCATGCGTCTTCGGCCCCGTCTCCTGAATGCTCGGGGGATGCCTCGTCCATGATGGATGTCGATGACGACTATCAAGATTCAGATTCGAGCCCTCACGACTATACTGAAGATTCCATGGATGATCCATACGAAGAGCATTTCTCCTCCTCTTCCTCCGGTTCTGCCAGTTTCGTATCCGCACTTTCCACACCTTTCAACGCTCCGTCTGCTTCCTCTCATAATAATGAAGACATTGCCGAAGAACGACCGTTTTCTCCCATTTTGCCAAGCGTGTTGCCCCCACCTGACTTTTTCTCCATCAAGCCTCAACCGATGTGGTCATCGTATTCTGGCAGTGCCAATGGTTTATGCATGACACCTTATTCATCACTGATTCGTCAACCGCCCCCACTTTTACCTTACGCCTCTTCGTTACACACACAGGAAAGCTTGGAGTACGCCGAAGACACAGACAATACGGAGTATAAGGATCATGAGGATCATCATCGCTCTTCCATAACCCTCCTCGATTTACGAGGTTCACGCATCACCGATCGAGGACTACTAAGACTCTCTCATCCCTCCCCACTCTCCTCACTTGAAATAGTCAAGCTTGACAACTGTCACGGAATAACTGGCCGGGGCCTTATAGCATTTGCACAATCGATTCAGTTGCATACTTTGTCATTGGCGAACTGTAGGAGACTTACTGACGAAGCAGTTGTGAACGTGAGTCATTTGGGAAGAAGTTTGATGGCAGTGAATTTGGGAGGGTGTCGATGTTTGACAGATCGGAGTTTGGAAGGGTTAAGTGGGTTGTTGCAACTGAGAAAGCTGGACTTATCTCAGGTATGATCCATTATTTTGTTGCGAAATGCTGTTTGGTGCAATATCTAAGCTTTTGAGTCTCGAATAATGTTAGTGTGACCTTATCACCGACGAGGGACTGACCAATCTTAATGATTTGGAATTGATCGAAGAGCTTTCACTCGGATGGTGCCGTCAAATATCCGATGAAGGCATGTTCATTCTTGCCGAACAGCCGAATCGATCGCAGGCTTTACGAGTGCTCCGTCTCGCACGTTGTCCGATTACTGACAACGGGTTGGATCCTATTGGCACACTTTTGAACTTGGAGGAATTGGATTTGAATGGTTGCATTAACATCAGTAGTTCAGCATTGGGAGATATTCTCGCAAAACTCCTGCATTTGACTTCTCTGGATGTGTCTTATTGCCCAGGAATTCTGTGAGACAACTAATTATTTTAGTTGCCAACAGTTGTATCTTTCATTGTCATCTAAGCCTGCCACGATTCATTTCTACAGACGATCGTCGTGGCAAGGAAAAATCAACAACCTTAAATCACTCGAGCTCTGCTACTCGAGTGTACGAGACAGTCATCTCTCGCGACTCAGTAGCTTACCTATGCTGGAAGAACTCAATCTCGATAGCTGCCCTATTGGAGATTGGACCATCGCCCACCTGGCTGACAACAATGTCATTCCAAACATAACATCGCTTGATCTCGCGGATACAGATCTTTCAGACATTGGTATGATGAAGCTTGCCCAATTCAAACGTATGAAAAAGCTGTCGCTGTTCTATTGCAAGTGAGTTTATATATGTTTTCGTTTCTTGGATCGAGCCGAGGACAAGAAGTCTAACGTGATATCTCGATCCAATCTCGTCCCAGTGTTTCAAACGCAGGTTTGAGACACATTGCCTCTATGACAAACCTGGAGGTACTTAATCTTGATAGCAGGGAAATCGACGACAACGGATTGAAACACTTGCGTGCCTTGCCCCTAAAGTCTCTTGATATATTCTCGGGCAGGGTGACTGATCTCGGGTAAGATTTTTCTTGCTCCCTTACGAATAATGCTCGCGTCCATCTCTCACTCCCCATCCATGTACTAATCAAACTCATTTGCATAGTTGTTTCTATCTATCTAAAATTAAAACGCTCACCTCTCTTGAGCTCTGTGGTGGAGGCGTAGGCGATCTAGGATGTGCACATCTAGCCACTCTCTCAAACCTCACAAGCCTAAACCTTTCCCAGAACGAGCGCATCACGAACCGAGGTGCTGCAGCGCTGGCTGCTCTCACCAACCTCAAGGCATTGAACCTGAGCAATACATGTGTTACTCACGATGCGCTTAAGTTTTTCAGTGGGCTGTTAAAACTTCAATCTCTAGCATTGTATGGTTGTAGAGATATGGTTGATAGTCCTGGTTTGGACTCGTTGCAAAGTGAGCTTCCATCGTTGAGATGCCTTCGCCTGAACAGTGCTATGGATGAAGACGGTATTATTAATCACTCCGACTCTGATGATGATACAGATGGCATTGACGATGAAAATGACGAAAATGATGAGGATGCCGAGTTAATCGAACAGCAAGAGCTCATGTTTGCTTACAATAGCTTTGAAAGTGACGAAAGTTCTGATGAAGACAATGACGACTTCCAAGATGCTCAACATGACATGGACAGCTTAGAAGGTCACGACGAGGATGGAATGGATAATCTTTCAGCTGAAGAAGAGGAGGTTTGATGATTTTTTAAGGTATTTGCAGAGAAATTCTTGTAAACGATCATCGAAATAATATGGTAAGGGTCTGAATTTCTTTGCTACAAAAAAGGGGAGTTATAAAGATCATAACACTAAAATTCTGAAATTGAATTTCGGTCGTAGATTCAAACGATGTTATCCTTTTGGTGCTGGCGTCATGGACACGAAATGTGTCAAGTGATGGGCCGGTATTGAACACACTACTTTTAACTGATCGTTACTCTCCATGGATTTGACAGGAACATGTCTTTCAGTGATACGACTTATTAACACAAAAGCCAGTGTTTAAGTACCACGACATAATAAATACTAACCAGCTAATTTAATTGGCATATGAGTTTTTACTTAATTTTACTCACCCCAAAGAATCTAAACCCTGGATGACTACATCCTTCAATAAATTAACAGCAACACATCCATATGTCTTGCTTCCTGTGACGCCTGATGGATGCCGATTGATATCACCAAACCTCATGCCATCCGAGATTATTTGGTCACTGCATGCTATCTCTTGGTTTGAAATTTACATACATGTCAATATACTCCTCCCAAGACCAACAGGGGAGGCAGCAGAGGAATGTCACCTCATGTGTGTTGGAGATGAAGCCCATGTTCTGTAGCATAACTTGGAGGAATTCATTGATGGTATGAAGAGGGACATCAAAGCTAGTAATGTCAGACCTTTAATGGGATGCAAGAGGGTTGTGGGGGTATACATCAATCAGGATCTACATGGATGATCCATCTAAATTGACACTTAACAGTTCTGCTTCACATGGCATAGTACTTGAGCAGTTAGCATTGATTTCACAAACTGTGTGCAGTACTACTTATATGTGTTGTAATTGACATAGATTTCAGGATGTAGAATGAATTGTCATAAATTTCATGCCTGGCTTGAATTCCTTGATAAAAATGTTTATGTGTCTTTTAACCAATCAATTGAACCATATTTTAGAGCTCCTTTATATCAACTCTAAATGTAGAGGTAATGGGCATGAATCTGTTTATCTTGTGCATTGTAAACAATCATTTCAGCTGTATTGTGCCGGTGTAGAACTATGAGAGGAGCTCAAAATCACAAAAGCCCACCAACAGCTGAGAAATAATTCTTTATCATATCAAAACAACACTATTTTACACCGCTGCAGTAACACCGAGAATGAATGGAAGGACATTGGTAACCACAACCTCTGCACCAGATTTCATGCAACATTGATCTCTTGTAGACTGAGTCACAGTAGATAACTGCACAATACCCCCATCCACATGACAAGCTCTAGAAAGAATTCGGCCTCCTCCAGCTGGTCATAGACATAATTGTAGTGATGACAAAGCTTGGCTGTTGCATGGGCATACATGGCTTGCTTCGGCATGCCAGCTGATGTTGCAGAAATGGGATAATTAACTTGAAACTTTTTATGCACAAAAGGCATCTTAATATCTCTCATGAACAGCCCATCGGAAAGTTCAATGTTTTCCACAGGATGATACAAATCATGGAAGGAGTCAGCATCTTCAAGGGTGCATGAATCCTCACCTTCATCTACCATGTCCAATCCAGAGCACTCTGATGATTAATCTTTACCTGTTGAACTCAAATCTTGATCTAAATTACCTCTGTCAGCTAGAACTTCTGTAGACATGAAGGGCTCAAGTGCCTTAAATATGTGGGCTGGCTTCACTTTTCCATTGTGAGAGTTCTCCATAATTTGAAAAGTCCTGGAAATGATATTCTCCAGAAAGCAGCTGCATATGTGTATCACAATACTCTTGGCCTGTTGGCATGAAGAGATCTGAAACTTCCGAGCAGAAGTCTTCCATTGAATCCATCTTGAAATTCAGCCATTCTCTTGGGGGATGGCAGATTGCATTGTGGTTGTGGTCCTCCATCCCTTACCACAGCAAGAATCTTTTTTTTTCCTTCTTGGGGAAAGATTGCCATATCATTTTTTAAGAATTGAACCTATAGTTCTGGTTGTAGAAACATGAAGATTGGTAGTGTTTAGAGCTGTGTTATCTGCTGTGTTGGTGGATCTATGCAGTTCAATGAAGTGCCCCACCAGCTTAATTATTTCATAAAAAGCTTGTTTTTTAGATAATAAGTTTTTGAGTTTGAACTAGACAACTTTAAAGTGTTTGAGTTTGAACAAGACAACTTGAGATTAGCAATAGTCAGAAGTAGTGGACTTTGCTAAATACTTTATGGATCTGACCAGAAAAATCTATCTTTACCTTATCTAAGTATGTGTGCAGATGGACAAAAAGAGGATGTTAGCATGACACACAGATGAAAAATATGCTGCTGCTGAGGAGTCATAGTTAAAAGGTATATGATATCAACTCCTTTTTTGTGAAGATTAAATAATAATTATAATAATGTATCTAGCAAAATTGAGGAAAAAATATAAAAATGGCTTACTTTCAAAGAGTAAAGCAATGTTTTACAGTAAGCCGCTTTGCCCAAATCAGCTTAATCTTTGGAGAATGGCTTAAGCTTAAGATCAAGTAAATTTTTTAGAAGACAAGTTGAACCAAAATGGCTTAAACTTAAAAATTGGCTTAATCTTTAACTGCCTTGTTGAATTTGTACTGAATCATACATTGACTGGATTTATCTTAAAGAAATGGCTTAATCTTAAGTTTAAGCTGTTTCACAAATAGTAAGTTTTTTGAGCTTGAAAGGCTTATTCTTAAAAATTGGCTTACTCTTAAGATTAAGCCATTTTCATAGAGTTATCTGTTTGATATTAAAATGATCAATTGGCATGAAAATGAGAAACATATCAGCATGAATTGAAGAATCGAGTCTTGCTACATCAATCATTTTCTTGTTGACTTTATAGAACAAGATTAATGGACAGATGAACCCAATCCATACATTCATCAACCTATGACTGCTTTGTGTTAATAATGAGAATTCCAATGATACCAGCACATTTGTAAGAAAAAAATTGTTTATTTTTGAATTTGATGATTGGTACTCTCTTTTGTTTAAATTGTAACTAAAAATATTTGTTCCATGTTTATCCCTTCAAGCTATACTAATACAAAAACCTATATCTGTATACAAACTAGCACAAACAATACACTGGTTTCCAGGCATTGGCAATTTCTCAAGGTTCTGCCCACTTTAGCTCAAGTTGACTTGACTGTTTGATTCAGCTCAACTATATTGACCCAGTGCAGTCCCAACATCATACCATATTTCACAACTAACACACTGTCATCACTATTTCAACCTCCGCCAACAATGCTATCTCTCAATCCTCACCCAGATCATATAATCCACTTCACATGGAACCTAATTATCATCATATAAAAGCCAATAATGCCATAATTGATCTTCCTTAGCTTCCATCTACCCCAGAAAAAGATTGGTTTGATGCAGTCAATGGCTCAGCCCAATTCCAGGAGTAAGGAGCAAAACATCATGAAAAACACTAGAGACACATTCTAGGCAACAGCAGAGAACAGTCTCCAAAGAAGAAGAGGATGACCATCATTTACATGAAAGCATGTGTTACCACTAAAAAGTCTTTCTTCCTTCTCATCAGTCATGGTGAGTTACATCAGATGATTGCAGGAGACATCATCCTTAATGGATTGAATACATATGCACCACAAAAGGGGCAATCAAGTGAGTTTAAACTCTTCTGGGACACTTCAACCATCCCTGCCTATTTGACAAAGCAAATTTATGCAATGTGATTTTCAAAGGTTACTTTATATCATTAAAGCGGTGTGGGTTAATTTTGATCAGAATTATCCAAATGGACCCCCCTCTGGTACATTGTCCACCACGCATTGTAAAAGGAATACAGAGACACTGAAAAAGAAACTGAAAAATCCAACCAAAACAAGGAAACAAATGACAGTGGGAAGCCTGTAGGACACAAAATTCAACCCATTCATATCACCAATCTTTAGATGTCCCCAGTGCTGACTTCAACCACTCTTGCTTAGGAAAAAAATCAACCAACTGGACTTCAAACAAGCACAAAAACATTTCTGATCCGGAAGATGAAGTTTTTGCTTTTTGTATGGATAACAACAAAAAATACATTGTGAGAATCGAGATTGTTATTATTTGTGGTTATCGTTGTTAGAAGATGTTTTGGAAGGCTGATTATTGGTAGTAATTGAGAAAATGTTTAAGACTGGGGTACACTCTAACTGTTCACTAGTGTAAAAATAGCTATTAGTATGTGATGTAGTAGTAATTCTTTTAACACTAGTTTGCCAAGTTTAGGGCAGATCGTGCTTGGATGATTTAAGTGGCTGAAAAGCAAAAAAGCTATAGGGTGTAGGAGGTAGGATGGAGAGCAGTTTAATGAATCATCATGATTCATCCAAGTCCTATGCAGGAAGACACCTAAAACTATGTATTCAGTATGAACACAAATTGCTGAATTGCTTTTTGCATTGTATAAAATGTTATGAAATTTAAAACTAGTGTCTTATTGCTGAGCCAGAGATCTCCCTTACATCTATTAAAGTTTGATGTCATGTTGACTTGCTCATAATTGGTGAATCAATACAATTGACTCACAATGGATGTGTGAAAAGAATCGAACTGAAATTAAGCGCAAATTTATAGGGCTTCTGTGTGCTTTGCATTTTTTAGCACATATCCATTGGGCCTTTGGGGACTGACCACCTTTGAGTGAGTATTGAACACAATTGAACCCTCCTTGAATGCTACATGAGTGTGCATACATGTCTTTAAGTGAGGGTGAACACTCCCTGAATATTATTGAGTGCACATGAATGACTTTGGGGAAGTGTGAACACCCCTTGAACACAATTGATTGTGCACGGAACACCTTTGAGTGAGTGTGAACACCACCTGAAGGCAATTGCATATGCGTGAACACCTTTGAGTGAGTGTGACCCCCCTGAATATGTGAGGATTGACTTCTTAAGTGATCAATAGGAAGCACTTTTGGTTATTATTTAAAATTGCTATATTTCATTGTGTAGGCTTGTTATTGTTGACTATCATTATGGTTCCATGTGAACTTGACACAGTCCAAGGATTCTACGGGTCACAAACAGGCCATTGGGCCCGGGAATGAAACCTGGGGCCTACAAAAGATTGTGTTCTGAGATCAGGGGTTTGAACCCTGGACCTACAAATATCATGCGCACAAGCAACACAAAAAATGCGTGGAATGCACTAACCACTTCCACATGGAACATGTATGTGGGATTTTGGACAACAGCCAGACCAACCAAAAGTGGACAGTGAACAGATCATTCAAGATATGGTGAATCAGTCCAGAAAGATATGCTTGCTTTTTCATACCACATCATGTCCCAAGGTTGTGTAGACCTCTACACACCACCTCA
>JALLPD010002484.1:0-10124 GCA_036940065.1 Cyclotella cf. meneghiniana
CAAGCATTTTGACAACATCATGCCATCAGTCCATCAGGACAGCCCACATCCACACATACCTCTAAACTACAGTACAAAAGTACAAATGACACAAACGAATACAATGCCGCCAGTTGGCAATGAGCAACAAAAACACCTCCAACAGGTCCTCAGAACATTGGTCTGGTATGGATGAGGGGTCAACAGCACAACTCTCACTGCACTCAGCACACTTTCATTGCAACAAATTAAACTCATGGAGTCCACCATGACATGACTGATGGAACTACTGGACTACATTTCCCAGGAGCCAGCTGTCATCACATATTGCAAAAGAAACATGATAAACTCCATCCACAGTGACGCCGGCTACCTCTACGAGGCAAATGCTCGCAGCCGCACTGGAGGAAACTTTTACCTGTCAAACAACCAACATTACCCACCCAACAATAGAGCCATCCTCACTATCTCTGAAATCATCAAAGCAGTTATGTCATCAGCCACCAAAGGAGAACTTGGCACACTATACGTCAACTCACACAAAGGAGTTGACATATGCAATATATTGCAGGAAATGGGACATCCTCAACCCCCTACACCCATCCAAACTGACAACAGCACGCCCAACCTAAATGAACAAAAGCCATGGAGATGTGATTCCATTGGCTCCGCAACTGCAGTGTCTACCAAAACCAGTTCCGCTTTATTGGAAACCTGGTAAGACCAACTTGGCAGACTACTGGACAAAACACCACCCAGCCAGTCATCACTGACAAATGCGACCAGAATTCCTCACTGCACTCTAAAAGTTTTAAACCTCCACCAACATGCTCCCCAATGACATACCACTGTGTGCACTTCATGTACTCCTGCAAGTGTGTGTTAGTACAGGTATGTATAAGTTAGTCACTTACATACAAATTAGCATATGTCCATCAGTATGCATCCATTGCAACACACATGATATGCACATGATGTAATCATGAACATGCTTCCAATCATGCAAAGATTTTCCTGCATGATTCATTACAATAATGCAATTTGACAGCATTGCTGTGGCAAAACATAGCAGTAGCAAAGGACTAAATGGCCTCATAAATTAATTGCCACCTGTTCATTGCAACTCATCCTTTGCCACTGTCTAGCAGACTGACAGACATTGTATGCCTTTCTAAATGCCCAATCTTATGTCATCAATGATGTCGTTCTCAGAAAGTTTTCAATGCGGATGAAACAGGCATGCAAAACTAAGGGCAGCAGTAAGTAATTCTTGAGCAAAAAATGATTAAGTCATCCCTTATTAAGGTTAGGACACTAAGTGAACAATATAGAGAGGGCACATAAAAACATTTTGTAATGGTCATAGCAAAATCAATTTGTTTGTCAACCCCTACTTTATAGCTGCTATTGTTGCCTACAGTAATAGCTGGGTTTCAAGCACAATGAAATGTAGTTTGATACCCTTTTGGCACTCAAACTCTGGTGACAGTGCGTTGTCAAGAGATTTTAAGGTAAAGCCATGGCAGGTGAATGCTCTCCAGCTTTCAGGTTTGTGAGTAAGTATAAACTAATTTATCATCTAGGAATGAAAGAATCCTACTGGACAAGAGATGAGGTTGACAACAAGGCAAGGCAGTGGAGAGAAAAGTGAGCAAAAAGTAGATTCAGCCATAGTATTTCAAGACTATGTCTTGAATATAAATGAGACTGCAGTATATTTTTCGATGCACATGAAGCATGTTTCACAAATACGCCATCAAAAAATTCTCTTAAAAAATGACAATTCCAAAACAGCTACTGCTGGCTTTATGAACACAACCTTGGTTTGCAACTGCAGTCATGTCTTGTTTTGAGGGAACATATTTGTTTTAATATTTCAATGATTTCATTTAGTCCACAACTACTAAAACATGTCATCTTTTCTTATTCTAGCCCAACCAAATTTCTGGGTGGGGAAAGCGTTCTTTGTTAAATTAATCTGCTCTGTGAGGACCATTTATTTGTGCAAAAGCAATGGCTTGATTGATGAAAGGGTAATGCTTCATTGGATTCAATTAATTTTGAAAACTTTTGTTGATATATCTCCTGATAACATTCTCCTAGTAGTATTCATAGATTCTTACCATTGTCATATAATGGGATCTGATGTTTGTATAATAAAGGATCTGGGCTGGGAGGTCATGACCATTCCCAGAGGGTGCACCTATGTATTGCAGCCAGTGAATGTGGATTTCACAAAACTTCTCACTTTGAAAACTTGATATCACATGACTGTTTGTAACTGGATTCAGCAAGCAATCATATGTGAAAGGATTGATTGGTCCACAAGACAGCAAGTATCAAATTGGATTGTTGAAACATCAACACTTTATGTACTGGGTTTGACTGGTTTCCAAAAGGGTATGTTCCGTGAGTTGACTTATGTTCATGCTTATGCAAAAAAAGAATATGAGGATGAAGAAGAATGCAATCTGCCAACTTGAGTAGTGTACTTCTGTGTTTAAAATATTATTCAAGTTTTGTTCACTTTGATACTCTTGTTCAAATCTGCATGCTTCTTTGCATCAGTGTGAATCATATTCCATGTGAACAACAGATCACTTAACATGAACCCCTGCTGCCTGTTTAAATGCATGCTCCTGCATGATAAGGGTCAAGGTCTTGTTGGTTGATAGGACACAAATATCATCAAGTTCTACATGCTTAAAGCTTAAAATGCCACCTTAGGAAACCAACCTGACGTTCCCATCCTTCTTCACTACATGTACTGCAATACCCACTTCAAGTCTCCCCTCAACAACCACTGGCATTGATTGGAAATGCATTGTCATTCCAGTTGTCACCCACTTGCCACAGACATGATGTACTCCACATGAGTGCCCATTCTTGGTCATATTTTGTTAACAACATAAAAATCCCATTATTCATTATGACCAGAATTCATTGGCTTTGCATAGACATCTATTTCATTTTCACAACTTCTTCATACTTTGCATGATGTGTGATGTTGTGAGGAAGAATGAGGGCAATAAGGGGAGGTCATGATTACCAAATCCAAGGCTGTTCCAACACCCCTAGCTGTTTCCAACATGGATTACACAAATGCAACAAAAACTGTAAAAGCCATGAAACTTGTTGTCATCACTGAAGTTACAAAGGCTTTCAAAATCTATGGAAACCTCCTCTCTGATGAAGCCAGGCAGTCATGGGAGAAGATTATCAAGGCCCAAATGATTTGCACTCTTTGGGAAGATGCCTATGGAGTCAATCATACCAAGACTCCCACCAAGACTTGGAACTCCTTCTGCAAGTGTGTTATGTTTCACATCCTTCAGGTGTTCTGACATGATTCGGATGAGATCTTCAAGTATTACATCACCAACATATTGAAGAAGCCCAATCATGTATCAATACATCAGAGATTTATCCTAGTGAAACAGCTCAACTGCTGCCTTAAGAAACTACTATATGTATAAAACTGGGCATTTAGAAAGGCATACTATCAAAGAGCTACATCATTAGATTCAATGCCAGACAGACCAAAGAAACATTCCGTTTAAATCACAAAAAACATTTTCCTGCCAGAAAATACATATTGAGTATCTTGTGTAGGAACATACCAGTTTTGTACTGCGATCAGTTTATATTTTGTATCAATCACTAACTTCAAGAGACTACAAAACCTGAACAACCTGAAAAGTGAGATTGACATATACAACACAAGAAAGCTAATGAAATGATCTTTTGAGTGATGTTCTGTGGTATATATTGTGAAAATGGCATCTTCTTCCAATTTTGATGGATGACTGACACACATAGTATGCCGGTATTGCCCCTGGACAACACTATCCCCACAATGCATGTGTTGTACATGTGTGTGGCCAAGTGGCAGACACAGTATGACTTGATGGAGAACACCACTCTCATCAGGAGAAGGGCCCTTCATGTAGTCCTTGAGAACATTGAGAGCAAGGCCAAACTTGACACCAAGTCCCCCAGCAACATCAAAACAAAAGTGACTGATGAGAAGTGCAAGATGGAGTCAATGCACTCCCACAACCCAAAGAAGCCCAAGAAGTTGGGCTGGACTGAGAAGAACTGCATGACCTACAAGAAGCATGGGGGACACACAAGAGCCACAACACATGTGACTGTCATTGTTTCAACAAGGAGGTTACTCCAATTAAGAAGAATGGGGGCAAATGTAAGCCCTATTCCAAAGAATGGGGATACAAAGGTGCAAACTTTGCCCAGATTATTGGGCAGAGTTAAAGAAGGCACTCCATAAGCAGTGAAACAGTGCAAGAAATGTTGTGCTAACAACTTGGGATGACTCCAATTACCATTCCTGAAGTTGTGAGCTGGATAGCCCTTTGAAATTTGTAATGTTTAAGAAACTTAAATTAAACCATACAGTTAAAAATTACACTTACCCTGTACCAATTATAGTTATCCTGCAAACTAAAATCAAATCAAATTTTAAAATTAACTCAAGTCACAAATTCTGAGAAATTAAAAAATCTTTTCAAAAAATGGAATTAAAAAATCAGAATAATTCAAAGACAATAATGACAAAAAACAGACAACAACTTGAAAACAAGTTTGAATTAAAAATTCTGAATAATTGAAAGACAGTTATAGAAAAATTCCAAAAACACTTGCAACAAATATCACAAATAAAACAGGCACCACTAAAGACACAACAAGTTCTCCCAGCAACACAATCAGTACCAACGAGTCAAAAAATAGTTATAAGGGTAACACCTATAACATAAACACTAAGGTCTACCTATGTGTCATAGCACTTATAGCCATCATGGAACCAGAGACCAAATGTCAATCCTCCAAAGTTAGTGAAGAACCACCCAGGATTAGTCACAGTAACAAAATAAAGGCCTTGTTGGACTCCAGGTTCAATGGAGACCTTTACTTTCTACCCAAAAGAAAACAGAAACCCCTTCCCTACCTGGTGCCAAAGTCTTCACACACATGAAGTTGGAGCTTCCAGACCACTGGACAGGCAAAATCAGAATAAAATTATTTAAATAAACTGCAAACAAAGAATATTTGATACAACCAGATATTGTAGAGCATAACAGGGATGTAATGACCAAACCGGGGTTTGACCTCATTCTCGGTAGTAAGCCACTGACAGAATTAGGAGTTGTCCTAGACTTTTGGACACAAAAAATGACACTTAATGAGATCTCAATGCCAATCAGAGACATTAATAAACTAAGGACAAGAGCAAATATTGAGAAATTTTGGACTATAAATAATGGCATCAATCAAAGCATGACCAAAGAACCACAGAACACTCTCAAGGCCACCAAATGCCCCAAATCCTATGCCAAATATGAAAAGGCAGATCTCAGAGCATATGCAGAAAATGATTGAAAGCACTTAAACACCCCAGAACAAGCAACATCACTGGAGCTCCTATGAGAATTTTAGGAGCTGTTTGACGGGTCACAAGGTGACTGATCTGAGAGTCCCTTAGTCGGAGGTTGTTAGTATAGATATGTTAAATGTAAGTAATACACATATTTAAAATAAGTGAACTATCTCAATTACTTGTTTACTTACAAAAATCATAAGTAAACTTGAGTGTTGTAAGTGAAAAAAACTATTGTAAATTGTTAGTCACAATCCCAGAAATCACTCATAATATTGATAAACAATATGTTCTCATTTTTACATAGCTTGCAAGTTCAATTAGTTTCATTCTTTGGATGTAAAGACTTCAAGACCTTAATATTTTTTAGTCAATGCTGGAATAGAATGTACAAATATGCTTACATATGTTTACATCTGGAGCAGTATATGTATACTTAGGTGCAGAATGTGTGATGTGACTTCTGCCATGTCACCTCTGTCTGTTATCCACCAGAGTTCCATGAGAGGAAATCATGAAATTGTTTTATTGCTTTACTGTGATTAGTCATATCTTAACCTCAAACCACAATCAGACCAATCTGTCAACTCCCAACCCTCATGTCTACCCAGTACTGATGGATTCTGTAAAAAACAGTGAGTTCTGACCACTTTTGAAGATCATACACAGTTTTGAACCAAGGACTAACATTATCATGTATTCCGTGATATTCCATTTCTCAACCTCCAACCACAATCAGACCAATCCATCAAATCCCAACCCTCCTATCCACCTAGTACTGACAGATTCTGTAAAAAACTGTGAGATCTTACCATTGTGAAGAAGATACCACGTTTTTTACCCGACCACTAACATTATCATTTATTCTTTCACTGCATTATAGCAATTATCCATTTCTCAACCCCACCCACAAATTAACTGATCTGTCCCCTCCCAACCCTCATGCCCACCCAGTAGTTACATAATCTGTAAAAAAAGGATAGATCTGACCATTTTTGAAGAAGTTATACATATTTTTTACCCTATGACTAACATTATCATCTGTTTTTTCACTGCATTACTACAATTTTCCATTTCTCAACCCCCACCCACAATTTTACCAATTCGTTGCCTCCCCCCTCATGCCCACCCATGTAAAAGAGGTGAGATCTGACCATTGTTGAAGACGGTACACATTTTTTATACCCAATGACTAACATTATCATGTATTTTTTCTGCAAAACTTCCATTGGCCATTTCTCAACCCCCAACCACAATTCAACTGATTGTCCCCTCCAACCCCTTGTGCCTAGCCAGTAGTGAAATAATCAGTGAAATAATCTGTAAAAAATGGCAAGATCAGACCACTTTTCAAGAAGTTTCATGGTATTTTACTGACAACTGACATTATCAATAATCCTAAAGGATTCCCAGGGATCATTCTTACTTAAGAGATAAAGGAATCAGCTTGAAAAACTATTCTGTCAATTCAACCAAAAAACAACAATCAACCTTGTTGCTTGAATGAAAATGCAAATTAGATAAATAATGAGTTCATATGAAATAATTATTGATTGTTCTGAGTTATTTGTTTGCTTTTCATTCAAAATCAACAGTTAAAAACTCCCCCATTGAGATACCTCAATGTGAATTGATCATTTGGTTGATTGATGACTTCCCAGAGTATTGTTTTGTACATTTTCAATTTTCCATCTGCAAAGGAAAATTTGTGTTCAGTAAAAAGTCCCAATCCACTCCTGATCACAAGCTTATCCAGAACAACTCAGAATAAACATCAATGAACACATCTATCAGTGGATTGGATGTTTGTGACACTAATTTAAATGAAACCAATGTAACTTTGGAAAATACAACTGGCAGTATTAAAAGGCTTAGGGATGATTCAGTGGGAAAGTGCAAACAGACAAAACATTGCTGATTTTGAGCCACTGCAACAATTCTGATGTATGGGCATCAATTAAATGTGGATTATCTCAACAATCCGATCATTATATCAGTTAATGAATATGAAAGTTATTTCTACCTGATTGTTTGTATTCTCTGACAGTAAAATTAGTATATTTACCACTTGTGTACCCTGGGTACCATAGAGGTGTTTGGATTCTTGATAGCTGTATACCATACAGAGCTATGCCGTTGTGAAAAAATTCTTTTCTGATTACTCATTTTGAAATAAAATAAAAATGAACATCTATCCATTTCACATCTTTGCAACATAATGAAGTTGCCCTAAGCCTTTTAATATGGCCAGTCTTAAATGTTACTTTCCCTGCATCTGATCACAACAGCCATCGTGTAACAAAAATGGCTTGTAGAAACAATGATGTTACTCCATCAAAACCACCAATCTGACCAAACCAAGTGTCAGAATCATTGCATGTGATGTGGCAATGAGTATGATTGCAGGGGAACTAGTGTTGCAGTTACGGTTTTTGTGTAAGATGCAATTGGGTAGCAAGGGTGGAAATCACCATGGTGTGGAAGTTTTCTGGTACAATTTTCTTTGCTTTAGATATGTACCATCTGGTATGTTTTTGATGTCGTTCGATGTAACATGACAGTACTACATTGAAACTGGTACATGCGCTCACAAGGATAATGTTCGTGATGAAAAATAATGGGACACGTGGTGGATAATGTGTGTCAGAAAAATAAATGTGTGGCAAAAATTAAAAATTGGACCTGCAGTACAGGTGTACACAAAGATAGGCACACAATAAAAGATGGGACCAGCGGTACAAATGTGCACAAGGATAAAAGATGTGTGATCAAAAAATGGGACCTGCCGTACAAGCATGGGCAAAGATGCCAGTTGGAAAAATAAATGAGTGGCAGTGAGCAAAGTGTTCCATTGAGATCCCATTCTTTTAAACATATTAGTCAATATACTATTAATCTGATGTGATAATGTGAGTCTTGCACATTTAAGAATTTTTGTATATTAACATGATTGACATTTGTAGGGAACATAATTGTGACATTACGTTGTGCATTTGAAAAAAACTGTGACTGTGACAGATGTCAGAATTATTTTGTAGCCTCCCATTCACCACACCAGATTGCCAAGAAAAATCTCAATCACCATGAGATTCAGATCCCCAAATATCCACTAAGACAGTGGTAACTTCCTCAATATCTTGGCTGCAACCTTTGCAATTGCATCTCCTGGTAGCTGCAATTGTAGATGACGTTACGTAGTGATTTGTGATACCAGGATTGTCACAGTGCCAAAGTTCTTTAGTTATAACTCCTGCAGAATGGGTTGTATCTTCTTATTTTTGCCATCCAAGTTCACTCCCCCTCCTGAACTAATTCCCCCACCTGAACTCAGCCCCCAGACAGAATCTGGCATCATCACTGCCATTGCAGCAATTCTAATAACAAACACTAATAGATGCTTTGAGAGCAAGGTGAGTTTGACCTTGATGATATTAGTTATTTTTCAATTACATACTGACTCACAGCCTGTGTCATGGCATACATATCTAAGCTCCGTTACTTCATCCTCAGACACCATCTTCATCCTCTCCAATTCAATGGCAATACAAGCAGGATCTGTGACAAAAGGTGAGAAAAATACTCCTTCCAACATTTTTTTCAACAGCTCACTAACTATGTTTTCAACATTTAAAAGGTTACCCCACTCCAAGCCATCTATGATGTCACATCCCCCAGACATAATGATGCCATCTTCACTCATCTTACACTAACAACAATAGAGAGCAGAGTCCTCAAAGAAGAGGTGTGTAATTGATCATCCAATATTTTACATTATTTTTCAGCAGCTCTCAATTATTATTTTTACTGAACAGGCTACCCCACTCCATGCCTCTGAAATCCTCATATTCACCCTCCCTCCCTCTTCTTGCAAGTCATGTTATTTGCCTGATTGATTTTTGATTTGAATTCATTACAATTCCTGTCTTTCACCTTGGGGAAGAGATGAAGCAGATGAGTTGGCCATGCTGCTCTGTTGCCATCTTGTTCTATAAGGTGGTGTCATGTCTTATATCTTTTGCTTGATTGATTGTTGAGTTGTTGACTTGAATTTATCATGATACTGGCTTTCACCTTGTGGAAGAGATGAAGCAGATGAGTTGGCCATCCTGCCCTGTTGCCATCTTGTTCTGTATGGTGGTGTCATGTTGCAGATCTTTTGCCTGATTGATTGTTGAGTTGTTCACCTAAATTCATCATGATTCCTGGCTTTCCCATTGTGGAAGAGATGAAACAGATGAGATGGCCATGCTACTCTGTTTCCATCTTGTTCTGAATGATGGTGTCATGTCTCAGATCTTTTGCCTGATTGATTGTTGGTTGTTGACTTGAATTCATCATGATTCCTGGCTTTCACCTTGGGGAAGAGATGAAGCATGCAGATGTGTTGGCCATGCTGCTCTGTTGCCATCTTGTTCTGTAAGGTGGTGTCATGTCTTAGATCTTTTGCCTGATTGATTGTTGAGTTGTTGAATTGAATTCATCATTGTTCCTGGCTTTCACCTTGTGGGAGAGATGAAGCATGCTGATGAGTTGCCATGCTGCTCTGCCGCCATCTTTTTCCGTAAGGTGGTGTCATGTCTCAGATCTTTTGTGGGATTGATTGTTGAGTTGTTGACTGGAATTAATCATGATTCCTGGCTTTCACCTTGGGGAAGAGATGAAACAGATGAGTTGGCCATGCTGCTTTGTTGACATCTTGTTCCATAAGGTGATGTCATCTCTCAGATCTTTTGTGTGATTGATTGTTAAG
>JALLPD010002485.1:0-10125 GCA_036940065.1 Cyclotella cf. meneghiniana
CTTAAGAGGTGAAAAAAACAATCATCTGATCTTACTATCTGTTAGTAAGAAATGAAAAAAGTTGATGACTCCGCCTGTTCAACGGATGGGTGGAGTCGCTTTTAGCTATTTTGTAAGTGAAAATAGATCACTTACAAATTAACTAATATGAACAATTGTCTTTACTAACAATTCATTTGCAGTGCTAAAGGACTGTAGTTTCATTGGGGGGCATAACTTCAACCTCCTAAGCATGCCCAAGCTGTTGCGTAAGCAAGGTTGGAAAATCACACATGGCATGAGTCACTGATTTGTATTGAGAATGGCACGGGAAGAGTCATAAATTTTGATAGAGTGGTGCCCACAGAGAAAGGGACAATATACACCTATAAGTTTATGTGCAGCACCAAGTTTGCTGTCTTAAGTACAAAATGTGGTGCAAGGCTTCACATCAACATGGCCCATTGTTTGTTGGGTCATCAAAATAAAGACTCTTTGAAAAGACTGCAAGGGGGGGCTTGGATGGGTTTTGGCACATGGCACATTGCAAACATGCAAATACTGTGCAAAATCAAAGGCCAAACAGAAAAATGTATGAAAGGAGTCATTGGCTCAGAAAGTGATGTACCAGGTCACAGGCTTTATATGGATCTGTCAAAGGTGACAGTAAAATATTTGGAGAATGTGACATTCAATTGTGATAACTGGAAGGTCATTGTGTGTGATGCCACAGTAAAGAAATGAAGTGACAATACCTTCACCAAAAGTGACATGGTTGAACGGACATATAAACATTTGAACAAGCTTAGGTTGCATGGTATACAAGTGAGATATGTACATTTGGACCCAGCATGAGAGAATCATATGCTTGAAAAGCACACTGGGAGTATTGTTTGGCCTGTAGTGCAGCAACTGGACTTTGAGTTTACATCCCAAGATACCCCTCAGCACAACAGCCTGGCCAAGCTAGTATTTCCATATCTAGCAGGGAAGGCTCGTGGGATGATGGGAGAGGCAATGGTACCTGAAGACCTTTGGTCCAAAGGGGCACTAGAGCCATTATTGTGTGCAACTCAACTTGATGGACTAGTCATGGTCAAGGCTGGTGGGAAAACCACCACATGTGATAATCATATGTTTGGTGTGAACCCCAAGTGGTCTAGGAAGCTACATGTATGGGGTGAAGTGGGAGTCATAGCTGAAGGCAAGGACTCTAAGACCACTGACAAGGGGGCTATGATGATGTTCATAGGGTATGCTGACCACAAAAGTGACAGTGTCCACATATGGGACATGCAAACTAAACAAGTCATAGTCACTCGTGATGTCATTTGGATTAATGAATGTTCTTCAAAAATGACGTCTCTGGCATCATTAAGCTAGAAAGCCCTCAGGACTGTGAGGATTCAACAACATTAGGGTCTGAATTGGACACAGATCATGATGTCAGTATTGCAAAAACTAAGACTGGACAAGACACTCAAGCATCACAGCTGGGAGGCAGAGTGACATGAAAGAACCCTGTTGTTACAATGCCCATGGTAAATTGTATCACACGATCCAGGCACATCATCAAGACTCCAGATAGGCTCAACTAAGCCCCAGCAGTGGAGTTGAGATAACTTGGAGAGATGGAGGAACTAGATCATACCAAGCTTGCGGACACATGCATGGCATTAAAGAACATGGAATCAACACTTAGAGGCGCAGGCATGGGCAGTGACATCAAGAACACCAGTGAGTTGAAGGTTCTTAATTCCAGGATAGCCATGCAAAATCCAGATGCAGAAGAATGGCTCAAAGAAATATGTAGCAAGAAATCTCAATTTGATAAATAAAAAACATTAATGACCACCCTGAGGAGTTTGCTCCAAAATGGTTTGAAGGTTCTCATGACTACTTGGCAATGAAGTTGAAGTCCAATGGGACATTTAGGGGAAGGCTTAATGCAAGGAGATATGAGTTAGTTGTTGGGAGTCACTATGCATCAGATTCTACGACTGCTCCAGTAATAAATCCCATCACAGTGCGAAGTGTCCTCATGCTATACTGCATGAACCCCGCATGGACATGAGTGATCATCAATGTTGAGGGCATGTTCATTCAAGGATGATTTGAGAATGGCAAAGAACTCTATATAGAAGTACCAGATGGATTTCAAGACTGGTTCGAGGGTGACATAGTGTTACGCATGAGCTTATCACTATATGGGACAAAGCACGTTACATACTGTTTCTTTAAGACATTTGCTAAGCACATCAAGAGTATGACCTACAAGCAATCACATGCCAACCAGTGTCTGCAGCTTTCTTGGGTTGATAATACAATGGTTGTTTTTGTGGCTTGGTTTGATGACATCATGGTCCTTGGACTTCCCTTGCTGGTTGAACAAATTCAGCAGGACTTAGAAAAGGCATTCATATGCAAGCATGAAGGGGAGTGTACAGAATATGTAGAAAGTGAGCTTACTTTCAGTAGAAATGGACTGGGGAAAATTAGGTTTACACAGCCTGTTCTTATAGGAAAAATTTTAGTGGAGTATAAACCACTTGACAGTAATGTGTCCAGACACCTGCTGTGGCTGGGCATATACTCGTTAAAGGTTATTGTGAAGGGGCGGTAGTTCAAGATCTTATTAAGAAGTATTGATCAGCTATTGCAACTTGCATGGTTATGATGCAATGGTCATGTCCTGATATCTTCAAGGATGTGCAAGGACTTGCTAGGCAAAGGACTGTGCCTATTGAGGCTCATGTCCTCGCACTAATGACACTCATAAAATACTTCACACACACAAGAAATAGGAGTCTGGTACTAGCACCAAAGGAGCTATGGAGTATCAGATAAAAGTTCGAGATACATGGTCAATCAGCTCCGACTATTTGACAAGCCCAGATGATTGTAGGAGTGTATTGCGAGGTGGGAGGTAGCGTATTTGTAAATGATACTCCAATAGCATCTTGCACCATCACTTAGAAGTTTGTAATGCTATCAGTGACAGAGGTGGAGATAACAGCAGGTGTCATGGTGGCACAGGATGTGCTATATGTGTACTGCTTGATGGAGTCTTTGGAGCTAGCAGTTGAACTACCAACGGTACTCAAAATGGACAATTTGGTTGCAGTTGATATTGTCAACAGTTAGAGTGTAGGTGACAGAATGCGTCATGTTGATATGCACAGTTACTTTCTGTGCAAACTCAAGGACCAGGGACTGGTGGTCATGTGACATGTGGCTGGAGACAGAAATGATGCTGACATCTTCACAAAGAATATGACTATCAGCCATATTCAACAGGCACCTACCACAGTACGTAGGTTTGGATGAGTATGTGACAGAGCATGACCAAGCATTGAGAAGGGAGGCTGTTAGCAATTGTGTTTTGCTCAAATTAAGAGAGGGGGAACTAAGCAATGTTTTGGGTTTTGCAAGACCCAGCAAAGACTGAATTGCAAGACAGCCCAAGTGTTATCCCAATAGATTCTAATTGTAATTTACAGAACTTAAGAGAATTGTCAGCAAGACAGCTATAAACAATTAGTTGCAGCCTAGATTGTTGATTTGCCAGTTAGAAAGACTTCCAACAAAGACTGCCATGGGGACGGATGAGCCCTCAATTTGGAGATGGAACCTAGGAAATGAGATATGGCTCACCAATGATTGCATGAGAGGTTGTGGTGCTGGTGAGGTTTGAAAGGGTGAAGGGTGTAGCAATCTTGACAATCAACTACCAATGACAATAATTCACCACAGTGAGTACATGATGGAGGAAAGAGCCATCACTATGGAAGGGCTTGATTGGGAGAGATCTAGTGGGATACTCAGTGGAGATGAAATAATGGTAAAGAGATCATCATGTGATTGGTAAAATAGAGATATGTATGGTAGTTGGTAGTAGAAGATGAAGATTGATGTGCAGAGATGATAAACTGGTGGGTGGAGCCAGAAGGAATTTTTCATTTACAAAACAAGTGTGACATATCCTGCCTAACAAGTAATGCTTGTGAAACAAATTTTGTGTTGCACAAGCTCACCAGGTCCCTGTGTTTTCTGAGTACAACATTTTTGAGCTTGGGGGAGGGGGGGTAATGGACACACAATTGCATCAGTGCATACACCAAAAAGCAGTTGAGCCTATCTCTTTACACTAGACCCACTCTGACCAAAACACATCCTCTGATCTCACTACTGCAGATCCACAACAGTCATTCCAAATGACATTGTAAGTATCTGAGCCCAACAGTTCTTTGTGAAGTGGTATTTCTCTAGAGCAAGGGCATTTTGCTGAGTATTGTTTTGTTCATCAAGTGGTAGAAAACCCAAATTCATAAGCATGTGAGCACCAATTGGTCCTTGGCAATTCTTTCTCTTTTGTAAGGGTTCATTGACATATATATCTTCAAAATGTAAGGTCTCAGGATCCAAATGCATTAATCACTGCCTTAATGCAGCTAGAGACTCTGAGCTACATTCTTTAAAGATGGCACATGCAAGATTCCATGACATGGAGTTCAACTTCTCCAGCAGTTGTCTGCATGAGTACCCAGTGACTCACAGGTTGGTTCCCATGTTGTGCTCAGAATGGCATGCATTACCTTCATCAGATAATAATTTAGGTTTTGTTTGATAGTCAAAGTTGAACGCAACTAAAAAACTCAACAGGACTCTATAGATCCAAACCATGCATTTCTACCTACCCCTCTGACTGCAACAATCTTTGAAGTATTTCCTGACAGAGAACTTCAGCAGTAAGTTAACATATCCCCTCTTCCTTTGGAAGATGTGATTTGACTACAGGGCTATTTTATGTCATTTTTCTATTGGGCAGTCAATGAGGCAACAATGTCATTGTGCACAAAAAAATCCAGTGGTACTCTCTACTGCATTCTTGATCAATCTATCCACTGGAACAGGTTTGCAAGGCTCATGGCAGTTCTGAGGAAGTCCTCCATTTTTACATGTCTTTTGTTTCAATACAGACATTGATTCATGAAGCAGTAGATGTACATCAATGATAATATACCTGAGAGTGTTTATTCTTCAATGTGAGGAGAACTAAAATCAAATGACACAAGTCATCATTCAACATTCCAATACTTTCTGTCAGCCTGTAGGTATGGAATGACTGCAAAGGAAAGCTTTCATGCAGATAATTAGAATGAACAGTGCATAGTCACCTTGATTGACCATCAGAGTCATACAAATTTTAATGGAATAAAAACACAACTAAACTAACAAAATAAAATAACAATACAATGAAGCAATCAGTAAAGTACTTACCAATTCATCAGGATCATTAGCATCCTCACAATGGAAGACAATCTTGTCTTTTCCATCCTCCACTTCCAAGGACATTCCTGCCTTGAGTTTTTGCTGCCACTGTGTAAGAACTCATCAAGCATTGTTGCTTTGCCTTTCAGGAATGGGAAAAACTGTTCAAACAACCCAGAATTTTGATTTTAGTCCACCTCAAAAGGATCAATATCCCAAGGAATGTCTTCATGGAGTACCTCTGAATACTTCTTACCCTCCATGGGGTGCACAGTCATTTGCTCAGTCTCTGATAGGATCTTCAATGCAACCTTATCCACCTCCTCCTTCCCATACTTGAAAATCAAAGATCTTGTATTTGCTTTCATCTCTGTGCTGAAGGAATAGAAATACTTGTAATAATCTTGAACATAATCAAGTTCCTGTTGCTTCCAACAAGGCAAAGATTCATATCAGCACACTTCTCGGCCATCTAATCTGTTGTCCTTGTGCTTGGTATGTGTAAGGCAGCTCATCCTGTCTCTTCTCCAAAACTTCAATATTCTTTCTGGTCAATTTAATTGCCTTGATATGTGAACGGGAAGGAAGTAGATCCATTGAAACTTTTTACAGTTTGTTTTTGCAGACTTTCTCAGACAGACACCGAAGGATCTGAACTTGTTGGAAGGATACAGCTGAACGGTTTTAAAATTATCAGAAGAAGTGTCAACAAGATATTTAACTGCCCTACTCTCAATATTCTCTTTGATGCTTTTAGTTTTCTTAAGTGCATGGGTGAAGTATTGGTATCACTCTTCTTGTTAATTTGGTCTTTCCAGCAGTATTCACAGCAGCAACTGTTCCCCTATCATGGACAACTGGCTTTGCAGCAGCCATTTTAAGGTCTTACTTCCTCATGTTCTTCCTCCACTTTATCAAAGAATTCAAGACCACAGCATCAAATTAAACATTTTCTGTGTTGAAGGAGCATCCTTTTGCAAGGGACTGAGTGCAGGTATATCTGACAGACTGAGTGGTAACAGCATGGCATGGACTCATTGCACAGTTAGATGCTGTGTTAGATTGCACATGCTGTCTTAGATTGTACAATTCAATGTAGTTGATTGGGGTTGCCAAATAGTTGTGATTAATGTTGAAGGGGTGATGGTAGTTATGTTGCATGAGAATGGATGGGTCCTGCAATGGATATGGTGACACCGTCGTTCCATTGCAATCACACAAGAGAGGAGTTTGATATTTTATCTACATCAGAATTGTACAAAGTTATGTAGAAAAGGCACTAAAAACAAACATTTGATGCACCAACATTCAACCTGAAGAGGATGATGCTGGTGGCCTCTAGATTTACCTGACATGATTCGTTGCCCAGGATTGTCCAATCTGGACGGGTGATGTCCCGCCGAGGCTCCCGTGACCAGAACATAACTAGAGCATGGGACACAACAAGACAAACTTTGTCTAAGGCGCTGACAAGTTTCATTGTTGACTTCACAGTGTTCACGCCTCACCACTACGAGTAGTAGCATGTTTATATGTTAAACTAAACAGTCAGTCCCAAAACAAAAATTGTTCCCAAGACATCTCTTCCGTCATGCTGTCGTAAAACTGTTGACTCAGTAGTGTTCAAACTTAAAAATCCAAATTCCTCTGCCAGAGATGTGATGTACCACTGCTTGTGGCCAAATCTTGCACAACGCTGCATGACAAATCCATCCTCGCCATCTCTCATTTCATTGGAAAGTTCATTCAAAATTTCTGCCGAGAATGCAAATGTCCCGCCCCTGCACTCCAAGCTACGTCGGACTGTATTGAAAATTGGCCTCAAGTCTCCAATGTAGGGGATGAGATCACATGCAAACACAAAGTCATACCATATGGCATCTTCAAAACCGCTGTCGTCAGAGATGTTCTCTTTCTGAAGTACACACTCTGCGTCACCCACTACTATTCGATTGTAGCATCCTCGTTCACGAGCTTCTTCCGCCATCTCTCCAGATAGTTCAACTCCAGTTAAATGGCGTGTGCAACTACGGAATTGCAATCCAGACAAGCCTGAGCCACAGCCAAGATCAACTGCACGTTCAGACCATATATTGTTAGAATTGCTTTCATCGTCATCTTCCTTTCCTAATGCTTTGAAAACAGCCTTTCGTAACAGTTTCGGAATATTGTACTGATATTTGTAGGGACAAATCTCTCCACGGGGTATGGCGCGAGAGGATAGACCGCGTCCGCATCGCTCAATGGCGGCACATTCGTAGGGTCTAGAGTAGGGAAGCCCGTAGTCGAACATGAAGAGTTGGCCGCGTTTGAACTCCTTCCAGTTCTCATTGGTAGTCAAGGGCTTGGTTGCAATAATAGCGACTCGATCGTCCTCTCCATTCGTATCGTTGAAATCAACTGCATAATCCATGTCTTTAAGCTTTGCCTTGGAGAATGGCGAATACCTTACCAAATAGTGCAATCCGTTCCAAACAGATGATCCTGGCCTCGAACCAGGCCACGAAAATGCAAACATGGTAAACTGGCCGCAACCCAACAAAAAGTTAAAGATAGTCTCCGACTCTTTCCCTCTAATAATTTCACAGCATAACCTTTGAATGGCCTCGTAGAGCACTGGAAGAGTGGGCAGAGTTGTAAATTCGGCGCGTAATGCGTTGAGCATGGCACAAAACACCGCTTCCGAATCAGTATCACCAACAGGATGATATATCGCCTCGCTACATCTTCCCAACATGGGCATGGTATCGTATCCACTAGCACTATGCAATCCGCTCCCACAACGCAGTAACGTGGCATGCTCGTCATCCTGCGGATCGTTCGGGTTTGGACTCTTTCTAGTGAACATTGGCACCTCTCCGTTGTGCGCAAACGTCCATTGAATTCCCCACATTTCCCTCTGAAAAGGGTGCACATTCTCCAAACATACAGCACCCTGTGTGGCGTACCGAATATGAGCCATCATGTTGAGAGTTTTGATGGGATAAGATGATACCATTTCGGCGAGGGGAGATGCAGCGCACGGGAGCGAATCGTGAAAGGTGCGCACGCCGCGTCCTTCGTAGATGGCGATACCCCAGCCATGGGAGTGGACGTCAGTGTCTCCGCCTCGGCATTTGAAGCCCCTGCGATGAAGGGAGACGACAAGGCGTGTCGTTAGAACAAATTGGCAGACGAATCGCACAATAAAAACAGAAGGTCACACGCACCGAAACGAGAAGTTGAAATCCGTAGGAGTGGCGCAATTCATTCCAAGAAGCCTGCGTAAGAGGAACACGAATCCCATGCAAGGTGTGGCGAGATGAGTTTACCATCATATACGACGAAGAACTAGGAAAGAACAACTATCGAAGCAAAGTTATTGTCTCAATCACCACGTGTTCTTGGCACTTACTGACACATGGCTGGTTGGGTGACGAAATCTGCTTGCGTTGGGAATGCTGACGAGAGATGTCGCCCTGGTAAATGCCGTGGATTATATGTGTATGCGTGGTGATGCCTCCGGCGTTGCGTACTTGTTTCGGACTGCCAATGTCTGGAAGAATGAAACGACGTGTGATCTGTGTGTATTCGTGATGAAACTAAGAAAAAATTATTGCGCGAATAAATATGGTCCATACCTAGCGTTTTAACTACGCACAATACGGACTTGTACCATACTGAGACCGTACCGTGCCATACACTCAGAATGTACCATACCGTATTATTAAATCCTTGAAACTACGTATGGTCCGCTGAGAATAGACAGACGAACACTTTATGGAGTACGTTGTATGAGAACACGACATGAGTGCTCCCCGTGCTAAAAGTGAGGACATTTTTTACTTCAGGCTGAGATATTATTGTGTTGGCAGAAAAAGAGAACACTGGCGCATGGAAGGAATTCGGAATATCGCAGAACTCTAAACACTCACGTTGAGTGCCCTACATACCTTACTCAGCTTTTCTCACAGTACAATGATCTCATCTACCGTATTTTACGGTGAGTAGGCCACACACTAGAGAAGGCCACACTTTGCAAAATCTCACCAATTTTACGAACATTTTTGTTTTCAGGCCTTTAAACCTTCTTTTTCCACCTAAATGCAATGAGAATAGATTCCCCATTGCATGACCAACATGCCCATATGCTGGACTCCATGTAATTCCTCTTGGTTTAAAAGTTATGGCTGATTGTTGCATAACTCACCGCACATCACGTTGCTTTTTTTGGTAGGCTTACATATTTACCTAGTATTTTTTTGTATGATGTGTTCATCATCTCACTGACCACCGGAGTGGCTTGTTCCAGCTGTTGGAAACATTGCAACTAACAATGGTTGCACATGTGGTAAGTACCGCTACAGTTGCAGTGACGCGCTACTGTTGGCGAGGTGATAGCGTGGCTCCGGTGTATTGTTGAGCCTGCCCGGAACGGCACCAAACGAACTTGCCGCTTGTTTGTTACTGTGCTGGGAGAGCATATTTAAGTTTTTAATAACATAAAATAATTTAGGTTTACATTAAATAAAAGAAACCAATTAACTAGAAAATAATTAATATGCCATTATTTTAATTATATGTTTGATTTGGTGGATTGTCGCATCTGCCGGAGATGGCACCGGGCACCTGATGAACTAGCATTCCTGACAGCCACTCCCATGCATTCCAGTCATCAAAGAATGCTGCCAAAGCAACTATCTTCCAGCTGCCGCATCAAGACATGCCGCTCAAGGAATACCTCCCCTCCCCCTTGCAAATCCCCGATCCTTTTCCTTTGGAAGTAAATGCGGGAATTACGTTGCAAGAGGAGGTTTGCGATGGATAGCACAATGAAAAGGTGGGTGGTGAGTGGGCGGAAGGGTACAAAGCCTCCTACAAGCAAAATAAATTGGC
>JALLPD010002486.1:0-10122 GCA_036940065.1 Cyclotella cf. meneghiniana
TCTACAGAAAAAAACAATTTAATAAAAAAAAATGGCAAGCCACAAAGGCAATGTTGTTGAGGGCAACAAAGATGTAAAGAAGTGTGGAGGACAATGATGGAATGAAAGTAACCAATGCGTGGAGTATGATAAATGCAATGATGGGGACAAAGGCATATGAGCCATGACAAAAACAAGGAGAGCGTGGAGGGCAACGAAGGGAGATGAATGTATCCAAGGTGTCAAGGGTGACAATAATCAAAATGAGGTGACAACGGTGAATGAAGACAGCAAAAATGATGATGAAGGCAGCTATGATGATAGTAATGACAACTAGAGTTGATGGTGAAGAAGGTGATGATGGAAACAAGGACCACGATGGCAAAAGCCGATGATGGGGGCTATCTTTTTTTTGCAACTTGGAACATACGGCTCAACTATCACACTGGTGCCACCACGGCCACTGCTGCTCCTACAGACAGGGCAAAGGGGGCTTGGCAAGAGTGGGGGAACTGATTTGGTTGCAATGGAGGAGAATGTGTTCTTTGTAGCATCGGTGGTTGGTTATGCTGGCTGTTTCTTCATATTGTTTCTCAATCAGAACTCAAAAAATCTTGCAGAATTTTTTTTCTATGGAGAAAACATGCCAAGTTCTATGGGGTATTACTTTGAACCCCAATTTAAAAATATGGCTTTGGGAGACCTACAATGACAAGGTCTTCTTAAGCACCTTTGAGTTTGAAGAACCAGACTAAAACTCCTGAGATGGTTCCTGAGCAATCTGCTATTTTACATTTGCACTGGGTGCATTTGGAACACTTGCAATTACAGGGTAAAGTTTGGACTCCTAACTGACATTTTTGGGCTTCAAAGTAATTTTTCACTGGTATTTTTCATTTATCATACTCTAGAGAGTCCCCTTCATTTTTCAGTCTTAGCGAAATAAAATAAGTGTCTTTTGATATCCCATGTAAAAGATGAACCCACTAGGCATTAGTATGACTTGTAATATCATATGCATGACATACGTAACTAATATGTAATCCTTTGAGGAACAGATAGGTCTAGATGTTGAAAGTAGTAAGCAGGGAAAAACGAGAACTCTCGTGCAGTGTTGACACATGGGACACACGGATGCACAGAGAGTTGCACACCGTGCAGATACGGGCATAATGAAGAAAAAATAATGTCACCGGCTAGAGAGAATAATACCACTGTTGGACACAAAAATGGATGTGCAAGACTTCTCCCAAGAGCAGACCAAGAGGGAGCCAAGAGGGACCAAGACCAGAGGGTGAGATGTGGCAATTTGAAGACATGTCATAATAAGATATTATCCCCCATACAGACTTATCGTTCCCCGTTGACAATGAATACAAATCCTTCAGGACGTCGTGAAGCTAGGTCATCCTCCGAAGAAAGCATTAGCGAGGATTCTGATAATGAGATCGACGAAAACGAGAACGATAACGAGGATGAGAGCAAAGACTCTGATGATATTGAAAACAATGCAGAATCTGGCTTTAACTGCACGGAAGACTTCTGCGAGATTCAGTTAGATGATAAGTTTTGGCACAGATATAGGGTCAATGTTCCTGATGGTACTGATCTCGAGAAATGCGAGCAATGTACCATTAGCATGGAGGTTATTTATGATGGAGAGTCTTGGGTTAGTATTGCTTTCAGCAAGGATGGTGGTATGGTAGGTAGCGAAGCTGTCATGTGAGTTCTGTCGGCAAGGATGTTTATCTCCATTTTTCTGTTCATCTCCCACCCGTACTAAATAAAACGTTTCCTCAAATCATCAGAGGGATAATGGGTGAAAATGGTAACATACCTCAAAAGTACTATCTCGGAGGTAAAGGTGATTTACAAATCCAGCCTATGCCCCTAAGTCAGCAAACCCTCACTGATGCAACAATCGAAGTATCCAACGGCCAGACTATTATGAAATTCACCAAAGTTATGAAAGAAGACGGAGAGATCGAAATCAACGGAGGAGACAACACGTTTTTATGGGCCTACGGTTCCAGTAACACACTTGGATATCATCCAGCAAAATCACCTTATAACCTGAATCTATCTACGGGTTCATCTGAGGTGTCGGACAGATCGGACAGAGCAGCATGGCTGGCTCATGGAATCATGGCCTTCATGGCGTGGGGTGTTTTGGTACCCCTTGCTGTACAGTCCTCTCTCCTTCGTGACCTTCTTCCTAAAGGGCCACTTTGGTTTCATCTTCATCGAGCGTTTAATGCAATTTCGTATGTATTGACTGTTGCAGTCTTCGCTGTCGCCGTGAGATATTACAACAAAGAAGGTGAAGATCATTTTGATGACCCTCATCAAAAGATGGGATTGGCAATGTTTATTCTGGCATCAGCTCAAGTCTTGGGCGGATTGCTACGTCCACATGCTCCGGACCCAGGTAAAGATAAGAAACCTGCACGTTTCGCGTGGGAAATTGGACATCGTGCCATGGGCATTACACTACTTGCATGTGGGTTTTGGCAAATTCTTGAGGGCATTGAGCTGTTCGCAAAAAAGTTTGAAGTAGAAGAGACGAATGAGGACAAAGTAGAACTAGCCTATTTGGTTTGGGTTGGTTTGATGTCAGTCGTTATCGTTGTAGGAGGCGCATTTTTTAAGTTTCGTAAACGGGACAGTGTTAAGACGAGTTCTGAAGAGACAGAAGCGATCGAGAAAGGCAACATCGAATGCGCATAAGGAGAGGGGTGGATTTGCTGTTCATGAAACAAAAAGTTTCACGAGTGAATGGAAATGATTGTTTCTCCTGAAATTGGACAAACCAATTACGATAGGGCGATCACGAACTCTTCTTTCGTCGGGGTTGAGCGAGACCAAAGGTTCTCGAAGGAGACTATGTAGAGAAGATGAAAGGGTACATAGCAAGGCAGAAAACAAAAACAACATGACTTATGGCTCAAGCCTTTCACTTCAATCAGTGTGTAGTAGATAGATGGTATTTGTTCTGTACAAGCTGAATCCGTACTGTGGCTGAAAGATTCAGTAATAAAGCTGAGCTGATATAAAGTGTGGTTACAACTCTGATTTGATTATTTCCTTTTCTCTAGTGGACCCAAGGCTTGCAGATATGCTACTTGATCCTTCGCACTTTTTGTACGAATACACGAAAACATCCGAAACGGTGATTCGTCTCACAAGCAATAACCCTGCATTATCCCATATTACTCGCATTTCAAAGTTTCGAGTTGCCACATCAAAGAGTTATGCTCATATAATTATGTAGCCTTCTTTTTCTTCTTCTTTGCTGCTTTTTTCGCAGCCTTCTTCGCCGCCAGCTCCTCTAACTCTTTCAAAACCCTTTGGGTCTCCTCATCTGGCAATTTCTCCGTCTTAAAGTAATCTGGCATCTCCAAACCCGTCACCCTAACCGTGCCAGAGGGCAACAATAACACCGTGCACTTAAAATGCGCTACCTTGGCATCTTTCTGCTCGTGCAAGACAGGGTACGGGGTAAGGAGTCCGTGGGATACACATTCAGTAACACCCATTCTCGCGGCGCGCTCATCGTCGAAATGGGCAAGTGTGAAGGGCAATGTGGGGAACTTTTTATCCACCTCAGAGAGTACATATCGCGAGTTCTTCATCTTGAGTCGATAATTTGCCTCGACGTTGCGCTTGAATACGGTTGTTCGAAGCGCACCCGTTCGGGGTTTACCCTCTCCAGTACTCATGGCAACATCAACGGCATAGACCTCAGCTTGTTCAAAGGTGCACTCGTCAACTTTTTCTTCGCCCTGTTCGATTTCTTCCGGGGTGGGAGCCTTAAGGGCCACTTCTTTAACACCATCAATGACGAATCGCTTCATTTGGTGCATTCGAACGGAAGAGATGGCATTGACACCATAGGCATTGGCGACACGGTTAACGACTTCTGTGACTTCATTGTTTTTGGTCCCAGCTTTGATAGAAGCAGCGGCTACGAGCATGGCATTGTAGGCAGCTACAGCGACGTTGCCCGTTTCATCATCCACTTGGGGAGGGGAGTCTGGAGAGTCCGACACAACGAGTGTATGAGCAGCCACGGAGATATAACCATCAATGTGACAACCAAGATCGAGTTTCACGATATCTCCTGCTTTGAGTGGTTCCTACGAAGAATAAATTAAGTAAAAGGTTTTAGGAATGATATGTAGGTTCTCGAGATGGAACAAGCAATATTTGCGATGTATGTCAGGCAACAGATTCACGCTCCATACATTGAACATGGAAACAGAGGTCCTAAGCAAAACGTGAAAATGCATGCCGAAATATCCACGAGATCGACTCCACAGAGTGATCAATCGCAGACAACTTCCCCAAATATCGGGTAATCAATATTCCTGACTTTGATGTGGTCTGCGTTCCATTCAAGGCGAACCACTCTCCCATTTTTCCAAGGCATGAATGCACGTGAAAAAAGCGTGCACGAAGGCACATGAGGGAGGAACAGGCGCGCAATCGTGGCAAGCTTGGTTCGACCAGATCAGGGTGTTTGTGTGCTGTCATGTAAGTAAACAAACATGACATATTTCTTCCTCCTCTTCAATCACTATCCGATCAAAAAACAATCGCAGACAACATAGGAAGAAATAAATTCGTAAACTCACCATCTCTTCACTGGCCAAAGGTGAATGATTGCAGATAACATCATTGACACTAACGCATACTGGAAAGGCCACGCCTCGCTCAACGTTCTTGCCGTTGACCTGATGAAAACAAATGCGATATCAGATACGTTGAATAGTTTCAGTATTTAAGAAAGAAGTGATCTTTTTTGGATGGAAGAATGCACAAGAATCTGAGAAAGTTACCTTCTTGGTGTAAAGCTTGGCAGCCTGAGAGTCGATAATCGTGGTACCGAACTGAATGTTTTTGTATTGCGCGTTGGCGTGTAAGTGCGAGAGTTAAAATTGAAATGCGTGAGGGAGGCTCCGCAGAAGACGAGGGCGGACCAAGACACAGACAATGGAATCCAAAGTATGATTCTAGTCCTCTACCACGAATCATCGGTGACTACTCACCTTGCACAAATCCAAAACCTTGGCACCGACGACACACTGCTCCATCAAGCCCTTGAGTGCCAAGTTGACAATTTTGGAAGCTTCTTGGTACTTTGTGCATACGTCGCTGTATGTGTTTTAGTGCGAGCGTATGTGATTTCGCAGTGCACGTGAGTTGACCGGCAGGTGTGATGTTGTGTCAAGTTTGTTGGTTGTGTGAGTGGAAAGAGAGGAGAGTGAGATCAGTTGGGTGTCGGTGACGTGATGCAAGCGGTTACCACTGCACAGCCTGCGACGGCGGGCAATGACAGCAGAAATGGTGCTAATAACCAAACGAGTGACAAACACCAACAAGCAGACAAACATCACACTTCTCCTTCCTTCACCCACCTGTTGCTCAAATCGGTAACCTCCTCCTCCGTCGTCTCCTTGACTTCTTCTGCGCTGGACGCGCTGGAATCGTCGCTCATCGTTTGCTGTTACTGTTGTTTCTTCCTGCTATGTCAGCCTCGGTGGTGGTGTCCAAAGGATGGATTTGTTGGCTGTGGGGTGGTGCGTGATGGATGGGACGTCGTTGAAGCTTTGGTCCAGGGACGCCTCGGCAACTTCTTGTTCACTTCGGGTAGAGTATGTTCATAAGATGAGGCACCCATCGAGGGCAAATTCATACATACTATACTACGACATTAGATGTGGGGTGGATGGTGGACGCCATGACGGACGACGGACGTACCTATACTGGTTTTTGTTTTGTGAACACAAAAAAGTAGTAATCTCAACCCGCGACAACACACAAAAATTGAGAAATTCTCGGTTTATCTGTTCAGTTATTCTGCGTAGGAATAGCAAGAGTTTTGTACCAGAAGTTTCCACGAGCAGCCATCAACCATCCAACATCAGCCACAGCCATCACAGTGAACAACATCATGTCATGACCAAGTGACTTTATTTTTTGTTTGTGCCTTCATGAAAATGAGTGAGATAAGCTATTAGACCCCTGAAGAGACTTTTTCAATATTGTTAGATGAGTTGTATGAGTTGCATTCCTTAGTTGAAAGCACTCAGTCCATGGGTATGGATCAAGAAAGAGTGTTCCTATTCTTAAGAGTACAGCAACCAAATGACTCCAGTCATAGGTATGGCTCTGTCAAAAATTGAAATTCTGATCCCAGCTTCAGCTTCAGGTAAATTGAAAGGATGACTATTTGCTTTGGGCATGGAAGCACAGAAAAAAATTATCATGAGCAATAAAGATACAGTGAATCAGATGTGTTTTGGCTGATGTTATAGAGGTTAAATTAAAACAGCATGCACAAAAACACACATTAACTTTAATGAATCTCATAGAAACTTCATAATAAATCATACAAGCTGTGGAATGCAGTGCTCCAAACAGAATTGTGCTGTGGAATGTACCCAAAACTTTTAGCAAAACAGGATATCTTGATTTTATTTGATCAATCAACCCACTTTTATAAAAGCTGTAAATTAGGTTCCCTCAAGTCACCGCTTTAATTGCCATCTCAAGTAAGTTTTCAATCAAATCAATAAGCAAATTTTCTTCTTCAAATTTAGTTTTGGTACTTTCAGTGAATGCTGTGCTACTTGCTTCACCAGGACCTTTTCATTTCCTCCCATTCCACATCTCATTATACAAAGACTCCACAGTTCTACAACTAGCATGTCACATCTTGTTGGTAGTTCTCTGTCATTTAATCCAGTGATGGTAATGGACAATGAAGTGCTAGTGCCTACAGTAGAGAGAGTCTACATAAGTTTGATGCTCATCTCATTCATGTGATGCAATTGTTCTTCATGGCCAGTTCTGCAACATAATTACGGAGAGTTCTTGGTTTCACTTCTCTGCCTGGGTTTAGAGGGTTGTGCACAGCTTCAGCATTCTTTTTAATTTGATGCTCAACAATCTTTTTATTCAAATGTTTTTGTCCATACGTTCTACCAAAATGCATCATATCATTGACCATGTTTGCCAAACAAGATTCATCAATAGACCTTCAACCACCACTCCACTCTTTGTTGATTGTGGGTTTTCATTCTTTGTATTCACTACATTGGCAGTGGTTCAAGACTGTCTGCAAGGTATATCATTCAGCTGAAGCCTTTGTTTAATAACATAAGACTCCTTGATGTAATGATGTGTAATGACTTCTAATGCTTCCAACTTTTTTTGCGTGAGGGGAGATATTGCTAGTTTAATTTAGCAGAAGAAACTTGAAGAATGTAGCACATCTTTTTGCTTTTGGTTTTTGGGGTAACCACTGGAGAGAGTGATGTGCAAGATTCTAACATTTGAATCCCAAGTTACTTCCATTTTTTTGCTTGGTCAACATAAAACTCATCGTCACTCTCATAGAAGGAGGTGTAACAACTTCTAATGGATCCAGCTTTACTATACCCCATTCTTTGAAGTTGGAAGAGAAATTGCTGCCGGTAATTTAACAGTGGAAGATTGAGAATGTTAACTTCTTGCTTTGTGGTTTCTTTGGAGTAACCACTGTAAAGATTGATGTAAAAGATTATAATATTTAAATATCAAGCTTCAATTTGTTTGTCGGGTTGACAATGTCCTTCATCATCATTTGCTCATTGCTGTTGCAAATGACTTACTGAACCTATAGTAACAGCACATTTACCATATTCATTCAATACATCTGACACCTTAGAATTAGAAAGAGCACAAACAATGATTTGTTGATGTTTCAAGCAATATCGGCCAACTTTCTGTTTGTAGTTGAGCATATAACCCCATCTCAATCTTGATATTATTTAATTGGTAATGCACTTTGTAAAACCACTGTGTTGCTTCCAGTTTTGAATCTGTCTTAGTTTTGAAATCTTTGACTTGCTTCCCTTTGTTTGAGTTAGAATTCTCCGTTGTCATTGTTGACTAACATCATAACATGCAAACAATAAAATAATCAACAACAATTTATTTGCGGCTATCTAATTCCTACCTTGTTGCTAAGAAGGAGTCACTTGCAACTTATTGAAATACCATCATATTACCTTCAATATAGATAAAAGATATGTAAAAGCATAAATAAAGAAAAAGTGATTATTTTATTCAAGGTAATTTGCTTGAACATATGATGTTCAGACTGACCTATGGTCACAACTGGGTCTTAGCAGTAGATGAATTTAAGTTGAATATTGAAGATTTTAATATGAATTAAAAAATTAATTATAATGAAAGTTAATTGTTCTCCCTGCTTATTCTTGTCTCTGCCTGAATGTTGTGCCATGAGCAGCATGTCCACACCACAGATCTCAGAGATTGCAGCCAATCTCAAAAAGGATTACCTTTATTTTCTATCCACTCAAATATGTATATTAGATTCAATTGCTTTACAAATAGAAAGGTAGTTGGCGAAATGAACCCAGTCCATACCTAACGCACACAATGCTACTGATCCATATGTTGCCTAGAGCAATCTGCTGTAGCTATGTGCATACGACACATTGTTAAGGCCCTTTCTGATACCTAAAATATATGTCATCCTGTATAAGCAAAAGGGCCATAAGCATGTCTATGACACTCTTCCGCTCCATGACGAGTCTTGCTCTGCCATGAATAAAAAATAGGATATTGTCTAAAAACTCCACCTTTCTTTTCCTCAAAATGATGATGTGGAGAAACATGACATGAGGTACAAAACCCAAAAAGACATCGGCTACAACTATTTTATTGTGAATTGTCTTCACTGGGGCAAGTGGAAAGGTTTTAACAATATGGCATGGCAGACTTTATATGATATTTAGCATGTTTGGACCTCACAGAACATGACATAATAATAAGATTACTATTGTTGTCATTGCAGACAATAGTATGGAAGGACCATCTGTTTGTACTCCCAATTTTTGTTGGATGCATGCCTTCTTCAGAAACTTATTGTCCCCGGATCCTTTGTCCCTCGCACATGGTTCCTAAATAGGCATGATGCAGGCTATCACTGGGATTGTTACAATAGCATGCAATTCCTGCACTTGAAATATCCTCAAGATTCATGTCGATAAAACTGGCAGTCACAGTAGCAATTGCAGGTGCCTATTACAGTGTAGTTACATAACAAGTAATATTCCTAATAAAGGAAGCAACTCCAAGATTGTGGTACTCCGTATCGTATGCATTGCAGTAGCCAGGGTTATTCATCACCTATTTAGGGAGAATTTGTGGAGAAAGGTTCATGCAAATTGGGGTCTTAGTACACAATTGCCAGAGTTGCAACAGTTAAGTGTAACTGTGCTGGCGTAATTTAAAGCAAGATTTTTATTATTAAAAATCTATGCATATTATATGCATAGTGATATTGCAAGCGAGCAATTTTTATTTTTGTTTGTTTTGTTCCTGCTTTTAGTCTTGCTGTTGAAAACATAACTTGAGCATTATGGTTTCTTCCCCTCCATGATTGAGGCTGTTAGGATGAGGGCAAGAAAAAGGAAAATATCCATTTGATAGAGTCAGTGTACTATGTAGTCATATTGGTAAGGACCATGCATCAGCATTCCTGTCAAGAACATGATGTCATCTGAGATACTCAGAGATTCATTGTGAGTAACAGCAGTTGTAGAGATAATGGTGCTGTGAGGGAGGCAACAAGCCTTTCAAGAGCTATCTCAACCATTGGTTGATGATAACAATGTGGTAAAGGGAAACATTGCTGAGATCGAGTCAAATGTTTTGAAAAAAAGGGTGACCATTGTGACAATAATAGGTCATGAGAACTCCAAAGTATGCATTTTGATAGCCAGGTGCTAGTGGGAAAGTATTTCAAAGAATCTTTTTGCTAAATACGGCTGAGTTTTACCACTCTTCCAATACCTTGAGATAATGGCAGAGTGGTAAAACTCAGCACTAGTTAGCAAATGTGTTGCTTGCACAATACTCTTTCAAAAAAAATATGGTGAGACCTCTTGGTAGTTTGCAAAGCTGTTGCATGTCCCGTAGTACTTCCATTGATGAAAATTTTAACTGCTCTCTGGAAGATTTAGTAGCCACTACTGAGCATAACAAAGACTACATGGAGACTGATAATAAAGTGACTACTAAATTATGAGGCAAAATATATTTGCCTTGACTATTTTAGTTGCATACGGA
>JALLPD010002487.1:0-10107 GCA_036940065.1 Cyclotella cf. meneghiniana
TTAAATCAGTTGAAATAGCTTATAATTCAATTTCTAATTCCATTCTTCAAGAAACCGTATCTAAATTTTCCTACCGGCAAACGGCTTAGGTCAGTGTCATGATGACGCATGACAGGGATGCATGGCAATATCATGCCCTCCTGTGCCCTTTTGTGGAGTTGAACATGGCTCACTCTCAGGCTGGTCACTTTCCATCGTGGGCTGAGCTGTGCGGTTACATTCTTATTTTATGCGGTCATTTTCATGAGATCATGATTGTGCAGGCTGTGCTGCAATCATATCTGTGTATCTGGCTGTGCCATGACTCGCTCCCATAAAAATGGAGCTGATCTGCACTTGATTGGGCAGCTGCATGCACAATCCAATTCACCCATGCAATTCACTTTGGGCACTCCAACCTTGAGACCCATACAAAACCTATGCCCGCAAAGCAATCAATCATTACTCCCACCACCACCATGTGAACAAAAAGGGGAAACAGCTACTGGGAGAAAGAAATACTTGAGGGACAAGAACTTCCAGGGGGATCACAGTCATTTCTTGTGATACACAGCTCATTGGGGGTCCTGAGAAAAATGTTTGCCATTAGAGGCTACAGAATGCTTCATAGGGTTATTTTAGGCCCTAGAAGCATTTTTCTATGTAGTGCCTACATATGGTATGTACAACACGGCATCTGCATGTGATCACAGCTATGGACTAATTTTTAGTCTAATCGTGTTTTTGTGTCTAAAAATAGACTACACATGTATTGCTTAGTGGGAATTAAACCCTAGGCATTTATTTTTATTGCCTCCTTGTGTTAAGAGGGGATACTATCAGCTCAGTGCTGAGTGTATAATTTGTGCCACTTGTGCAAATTAACACATCACAAGTGGACTTTTTTATTCAGCATGAGCAGTATGTGCAACATGCAAACTCTGCTCAAGAGCCAAGTATACCCCCATCAACTGGGAACTAGTCCTCAGTGACATTCAGGGTAATATTTTTTCAAACAACATGTTAAAAACATGTGTCTGCCTGTAAGTAAACTCACTCCAAGTGGCTGAGTGTGTAAATCATCATGCAGCTGTGGCATCACTAATCTTGGTGTCAAGCATCACAAGTTGCACCACTGTTACTTACCAAGGTATGAACACATCTCTTTGATATTGTTTCTCAGAAACTGATATCTTAATTATTTTGTACTTCCTTTGTCTTATGCAAAGTGTTGAAGACCTTTTGGAGGTTCCAGGTGTAAGCTCATGGAGTTTATATGTGAAAGTAGATGATTGGCCTGTGTCAAGAGCTGTTGCCCTTGCTCTGCCTCAAATCAACTGAAGGCAAAGATATCTTTTGCATGCACTCAATTAAGTTGAATACTAACATAATGTTATCACCATTGCAATACTCTGTGTTTTGATGATAACAATATTTTTAGACCAATTCAAATAAGACCTATCATTGTGTTATTTGACATTATGTGTAGTATATAGAAATACTCAGCTGGCAATAGTATCCTCATCAAACATTTCAACTGACAGAATCATACAGTTTCATCAGACAAAATCATGTTTTTGTCAGATGAAGAGACCATTTTGTCAGAGGAAACACGATCGTTTTGACAGTCATATTAACATTCTGCTTTTCTATTTTGTCTGACTGAATCAAGTATTTTGCCAGACAAAACACGACTCTATTGACAGTCATAACATTATTCTGTTTTTCTTTTAGTCTGAGAGAATCATAAAGTTTTTTAGACAAAATTATGGTTTTGTCAGACAAATTTTGTCAGACAAAAGGAGTACCTCTTGACAGCAATAACAACATTCTGTTTTTGAATTTGTTGGAAGCCTTCTCATTGCCAATTCAACTTATATTGATTCTTGATCACAAATCCAGTTCATGGGATGAACACAATAGACCCTGATCCTTGATCTCTTGCAAGAAATAGTTATATTCATCGACATGTTTGGTTCTGTCCCCAACACTCCAGCTGTTCACAATGTCTATAGCCCCTGAGCTGTCCATTTTGAGCACCATGAGCAATGCAATGTTGAGCTCTAGTGACTCCAACAGACAATGCGTGTACAACATATCTTGTGAACCCATGTCTCTGGCTGCAATTTTGGCTTCCATTACTGACAGAGTAGCAACTTTCTGCATGGCACTTCTAAATGATATTGGTACACCATTCACAAAGACTCTCCCTCCGGAGGTACTCCTACAATCATCAGGATTTGTAGCATAATCCAAGTCTGATCTACCATCGATTTTAAACTTGTACTCATCAATCCATTTCTTCTCAGGTGCAAGGACCAACCTCTATTTTCAGTGGATATCATGTACCTGATGAGAGTCATAAGAGCTTGGATGTGTGCCTCCCTAGGTTCAGTCATGTGCCTAGCTAGTCCATGCACTGCATTAAAGGGGTCTGGGTGAGACCATTGCATCATATACATACAAGTTGCAGTTGATGGCTGGTACATTTTTGCAATTGATTTTTGTACTGCCCCATTGCCATCTCCTTTAACCAAACCTATCCTGCGATAGCTGGTGTTTTAAATGCCATCCCTTTGGGTGGCATACATTCCTCTTCCAGTTTGTGTACTAGTATGGGCTGGGTGAATTTGACCACTCCATGGCCCGTACTGTCTTGAGGAAGGGTTACTTACGACCAATCTACTTCATGAGTTCCCCTTCCCGCTTGCATGTAAATGCCTCCTCAAGATCTTTCTGAACTTGTTCTACCATAGCAGGGGGTCCCAGAATCATGACATCATCAACCCAAGCTACTAGTACAACCAGCGCATTTTCAACCCATGCAAAATAGAGGCATGGATCTGCTTGAGATTGCTTGTACCTCATCTTTTTGACATACTTTGCAAGTATCTTGAAAAAATATGCTGCTTGCTTGGTTCCAACACTAATACATTAATTTGAAAGACTGCTCCGCCTGAATAGTGTCCCTCAAACTCATCAGGTATTTCCATGTACAATCCCTTGCCGTTCTTGAATCTTCCCTTTAAAAAGGCCCCTTCAACATTGATAATAGCTGATATCCATTCGGGAGTCATGTACCATAGCACGAAAACAATTTGTATTGTGACGGGATTGGTCACTGATGGCAATAGAGTCGGATGCATAGTGACACTTGTCTAGTTGTTCACACCGTCTGGCATTAAGCCTACCTCTGCAAGTACTGTTGAACTTCAACTTGAATGCCCATGTGTTAGTGAGCACCTTCAAAACTTTTGGCAGTGAACTTCTATGTGCCGGTGTTAGAGCATTGTAATTGTCAAATCGCTCCTTTTCTTTTCTGATCTTTTTGCACCATTCATTGGCAAGGGCTTTTTGTTGTCTGCTTGAAGTTGAGGACAAGCTTTTTTATATGCTTGGTTCCACCTCCTACTCCAGCCCCTTCTAATGCTGATTCCATGCACCTCATTGACAGGAACACTGCTGTAAGCTCAACTTGATCCAGCTCAGCCATTTCCCCAGATACCATAATTCTACAGCTGGGACATAAGTCAACCTTTCTGGTGACTTAATTTCTCTTCCCAGTCTAGTGACCCCACTACAGGTGCCTTCTGTCACTATGGGGTCACTCCACATAATGTTGCCTCCAGACTATAGAGGTAAATAGTTTTGTACCCATGTATTACTATTGTTGCCAAAGTCTTTTGCTGTGTCTAATTCCAGCACTCCTGTCACAACATTAGGTTGAAAATGCAATCGTTTAAGCCAGATGATGTCTCTCATCACTACAACTCTTATGGTTGATGGATCCCACATGCAGACACTGTTGCTTTTGTGCTCATCATATCCAACAATCATCATACAAGTTCTTTAATCTCCAAGAATTCTTTCCTACTGTAATGAGTCCACCTTCTCCTTGTACTGTCAGGTTCTTGGTTGACTTGTGATTTGCACCAAGCATGAGCACGTCTCTTGTTGCTACCTACATCAATCATGACGAGACCACTGATTGCGTTGCACATGCAATAGCTTCCAGAGCAACCTTTGCTCACAAATTGTCAGGTACAGTGCCTCTCATCATTGCACGTGCTGTACCGGCTATGTATGGAAATTTGAATTCTGCAGTGCTATTATGTTGAGGGCTATCACTTAATGTAAACTCAAAATCCAATGGATGCAGTACTGCCCAGTCACTACTTGCTGCATGCTTTGCTAGTTTCTGATTCTTGCTAGCTGAGTCCAAGCGTATGTAGTGCACTGGTATGTTTTGGGATTTTGCACATGCTCTTTCCACCATCTCACTTTTCATCACTGTAAAGTTGCTCCACTTCTTGCCAGTGGCTTCACAGAATAGGACCTTCCAGCTGTTATGGCTGGTTGTCACATTCTTGGAAGGTAACAACTTGGCAATCACCTTTGATTGTCCTGGTATAGTGGCCTCCTTGGCAACCGACTCCTTTCTAACAATTTGTGTTTAGCCTTTGCCATCATGCAGTGTTTGCAGGTCTAAAGCACATCTCTTGTTAAAACCCAACATTTCTTTAGCAGTAGTCTTTGTTCCTGCGACCCAACAGACAGTGAGCAGTGTTATGCTCATTCACCACCCGTATTAGTTCATGCTGAGACCACCTCAGTTTCTCTCGTGAACTTGCACACATATATTGTTCCCTTTGCTGTCATCACTAAGGTATTGAAATTGATGACCCCACCCTTCCCATTCTCAATGTGGATAAGTGACTCATCCCCTTGTTTTATTTTCCAGTCCTGTTTGTGTAACAGCCTTGACATGCTAAGGAGATTAAAATTATGCTCCTTATTGAAACTGCATTCATGTAGAATAGCCTTCAGTCCCACCGTGCCATCCTTTGATGTAAAAATTTTGGCAATGTCTATAACAGCAGTTGACTTTTCTGCCGCACCTGTGTGTCCAATGCTATAGGTACGCGCCTCTTGCACATTCCTTGCACACCTGCTGCTCCATGTAATGTGTGTACTTGCACCTGTGTTGCGGATCCACACATTCTCATCATGCAATATTGCTATTGCATAACTCTTTTCTGCCTGAAGGCCATCATGTTGACTGTCTTGTCAATATTGCTCATCAACATCAGTGTTATCTTGATGCTTGGCGATGTCAATTCTGCCTTATTGTGCTTTGCTCTCCACCATCTGGGAGCCTTCTCTGGATTCTTTTTGAAGCACTGGGTTTCTTCATGCCCCTTCACTCCACAAAAGCTACAAGTCTTTCTGGAACCACCATTGCCAATATTGTCCTCTTCACTTTCTCCAGTGTGACCACCTTGCAAATCCTTTTTGCACTTCTTTCACTCTTTGGTCCAGTACCTGTAGTCTTTTTGCAATGAAAGCATTTTCCACAGAATATGCCTTCACCATCTACCTAAGAAAGGTTCACTTCCTTATCATGCCTGTGCCCTTTATTCCCACTTCTGGTGAGTCTCTGTATCTCTGATATGTGGTTACACAGCTTGTTGAAATGAGGACTGTTCAATTCAAGCTCATCCAGGATCAACTTTTGCATACAAAGCATCCTGGTTTTTCTAGCCATCAGCGTGCACGAATCACAATAGGTCTTTATGGTTTCATACTTGTTCATTATGCTAACCATGTCATTATAAAAATCCCTTGCACATTTGAATCAGAGTCATTTGAGTTCAGCATCCATCTCTTTCATGGAACTTGCATCCGCATGCTTGTTGGCTTTCTTTGCCTTATCATAAACTCCCATGCTAATCCGTTGGGAACATCATCATTTTGGTCTTTCTCTGGAGGACCATTCTGTGACTCTTACCCTGACACAGCACGATGATTGTGCACAACTTCTTATTTGCCTGGTACAATCTAACCAACTGTTGATTATTGGGCTTTATGATGTCAAGAACTGCAAACTCTGACCCAGTGGGACAGTTCTTTGTCAAAATGAGATCTAAGGCATCTCCCATGCTAATGAACTCAGCATAAGCCTCAATCTTACTGACATATACTCCAAAACTCTTGGCCTTCCTTTCCCAAAATAAAATCTTGCTAAGGCTACTTTCCAACAATCGTAGATTTCAAGTTGATAAAACAGCTTCTCTAAATAATTTATTCTGGACTTCTTTGATTTACTTTGAAGTTTTGACTTCTCACTTCCAATTAAACTTGTCTAGACTCTCAGTAACAAATCTAGCCAATGTGATCAAGACACTTGTTGACTTCTGTGTTCAATTTATTATGATTTACTAATTCTATCAATCTAGACAAGACAGATAGTCCTGAATTTAAAAACTGCAACAAGACTCAGAAAATTCAACTAAGTCCTGACTCAATTATTGTTGCACTACCTCCATTCTGAGTTCAAGTGAAAAATTACCCTTTAATGCATTTTGACTGACTGAATCAAGCTGTTTTGTCAGACAAAACAGGATCCTTTTGCCAGTCATAATCACATTCTGTTAGTCACTTCATCAGACAGAATTGTAGAGTTTGTCAGAAAAAATCAAACTTTTGTTAGACAAAGAGACCATTTTGTCAGACAAATCAATATTCTTTTGACAGTCATAATAACATCTGTTTTCCATTTATCCAACAGTGTCAAGCTTTGTTGTAAGACAAACAGGATCATTTTGACAATCATAATGACATTTTGTTGTTCACTTTGTTGAAAAAAATCAAACAGTTCTGTCAGAAAAAATCATGTTCTTGTCAGATGAAGAGACCTGTTTTTTCAGACAAAACAGGATCCTTTTGACAGTCATAATGACATTCTGTTTCCAATTTTGCCAAGCAATCATGAATTTTTGTCAGACAAAACATGATCCTTTTGACAGTAATAACAATATCCTGCTTTTCTTGTTGTCAGATGGAATCAAGTACTTTAGTTAGACAAAATCATGCTTTTTTCAGGCAAAGATACTAAATTGTCAGACAAAACAGGATCTTTTTGACAGTCATACCAATGTTCTTTCTTCCATCACTGACAAATAATTGTTTACTATTTTTAGTTATTAGCAGTTTAAACTGGAGATGATTGTTTGACAGATGATGAAATATTCTCAGTTTCACAAAAGGAGATAGGCTGAAACACAATTTGGGGAGCTTCAAAAGAGGAAGGAGTCTACAGGAAAGGTGATGGATATTGAGGGTGTGGCAAGAGATGTTCAAGTGGAAATAAAATCATTTCAAACTTACAAGACTGCTGAGTTGCAAGTATTGGTTTACTATCAAGATATGGGTCTCAGTGGGGTGAAAAGGGATGCTATGTCTGCAAAGTGGAAGTATTGGATAGTCAGAAGGATGAACCAATTTGCAGTAAATGGAGCGCGATATATGAAATGAATATTGCAAAACTCACCTTAATGACAATCACTTTAGCTAATACAGCAATTGGGAGACAGTAGCAGACAGGAAAAATATAGGTAAGTAATGTTATTACTAAAATGTTACAAAAGGAAAGGAAAGAATTGAGAAAGAAGCTGGATAAAATGAATGAAACAGAGGAGATAGTGCATTTACCTTCAATTTCTGTGATGCATAGTTTGGATGATTAAAAATCTGCATTTAATTGTAGCAAGCCATCCACACAGAATGACAAAGAAATGAAAACCAATGATAACATATATGAGGCAATGATGTAACAGGATAAATAAGTACACACATCTTAAAATATCAACTTACCTTCACCAAATTCCCATCTTCTCTACTTTTCAACAACCATGGCAATAGTGTAACAACAATTACATCATGGAAATGGGACAATGTCTCACAAAATAGGTTGAATCAGACCAAACCAACCAGCAGGATTGTTGCAGGTGATGTGGCAATGTGGGCTTTGTGGCAGACCTGGTGTTAAAGTAGAGTTTTTCAAGTAGGAGGGGATGTGGCGGCGGTGCCAGAAATTGTTATGATACAGAAATATTGTGACACAATTCCTTAGTTTTTGGCCCCATAGAAACTGGTATGCTTTGTGCACAATGCCCATATAATGCAACAGTACTATTTGAGGGAGGTGTGAAACTGTCATCATGAAGAAATGTGTGGTCATTGAGTAGCAATCATACATTTTTATGATGCCCTGCCAAGTCCTCAATGAGAAACTGACTATGGATACCTTCTAATGTAAAGATCATATCAATTCAAAGATGAGAATGGTCTCAACAGACACCAATATATCTCATATTTAAATGAGATCATTTCAGCAGACAAAGTCCCCAGGATCCATATAGCCTTTGCCTAAATAGTTTACCATTTGTGAATCACACTTCTCTAAAGTAAGAATTTAGAATTCACTTTGAACCATGGAATGTCAGATAACTTTGGCTACTGTTGTGTCTTCAATATGCAAACCCCGATACCTGCCCCAAGATTGAAAATTCTTTTTGGACTATCTTGATGGCTTAAGTCCAGCTTCACATGTCCTCAGGTAGGAAAGATCACCACCTAAAATTAACTGTAGTTACACAAAAAAAGGATGTAATGGTTCAAAGTACACCATGAAAAAATTCTATGTTTTCTACCCTGACTTTGATAAAAGAGAGCAAAGTTTTAAAATTGTGGGACAACACACACAATGATGACCAATGATAGCACACCCATGTGTGATATTTTTTATGGTGATTCATAGACTATGGAAGACTATCTGACACTTTGCATTCAACTGGTTATTGGGGACAACCCATACAATTGTACATGGGATTAGTAAGCCATGTGGTTTTTTGTTCAAAGGCCAGCCTGTGGTTCAAAGTGAATTCTAACTCATAGTTAAAGCTCACCATTATTGAATTACAGCTCTCTAAAGTAGCCGACTAAATGAGTTTTCTACATGCAAAGATTTATCTCCATTGGCTGGAAGGGAAGAGGGAGGGTTAACACCAGCTTATCATGGAGAAAGGAAAAAGCATAATGCTGCTTGACACAATCAATCCCCCCCCTCCAACATGGTCAGAAGTTAGAGTGCCAACTGTTGATAGAAAGCACTGTTTGCTGCAAATGAAATTTGCACTGGGGACAGCTGAGGTAATTTCAAGTCAGGTAGTTTTGAGAAGCTATAAGCATGATTGAGCTAGTGCATATGTGGGTCAAGGAAGTCTGGAGGGAAGTGGGCCTCATCCCTTTTAGTATCACTGTCATGAAACAATCTAATTCGTCCAACTAAGCTAGTCAGCAAGCATGTGTTTTGTTTAGTCTGCTCATCCCATGGTCTAAGACTAAGCTAAAGTCTTTTGTAGATTGACTATAATTGACTGAATTATGGTTAGTTCTTCTGCGGAGGTGTTCTTCTGTTTATTATAATTTCAAACTAAAAAATAATCACTGGATTTTTGTAAAGAATTCTGAGAATTCTGCATAGGATATTCTCCCCCATGTTTCTTCAAGATAGTGAAGAAAGGAACATGAAAGATCTGGGCAGAATAAATTTTGGCCCTATTGCAATAGGGTCAGATTAGGTTGATAGAGATGTCCTCAGCAAAAGAGCTGCATCTGATGCAGACATTGCCAGTAAAGTATACTGCATGGATTTGGTGGGTTCCTTCCATAGAAGAAGAAAGTTTCCCTTTTTTCATGCACTCATAAGGCTGTTCAACAATGAGGATGTGTCCTAAGCCATTAAAACTAGTAAGAAATCTGGTAGGAATCCTGAGACATCTGTTGATGGTGAGTAAAGTAATTTTTATTAGCTTATTCCTACTGTGAAAAAGTGCTGCTGCTGCTACTGCACAACGATAAACTTTGTCTGTAGCACCATCATTGCATAATGTTCCTCCATGAGTTGGTGTATAGTTTCTACATGCCACGGGTGCAGTATGTGATGTATTTTTGGATCTTGTATCTTTGAACCTTTAAGATCCAAAATATCTAGTGTACTTCTGCTTTTTGACGAAAGAAAAGTATGTCAATTATATTATAAGTAAATAGAAGTACTTAAAATATATGCTACTCTTGGCCGTAGTAACTTGGCCTATGTCACTCACCCCCATGATTGGAAACACAGGTGGCTCATGGAAAAATTAAACCTCAGTGATGAAAAAAGGTTCTTTGAGCCAATACCAGCATGCAAAAAGCCTGGTGTCACAGGTTAAAAAATTCTAGCTAATGCATGACATGTCATACATCCATGCTGGTATGTATGTATCATAAGCATAAGTGCTTGTG
>JALLPD010002488.1:0-10220 GCA_036940065.1 Cyclotella cf. meneghiniana
TGTGTGTGTGTGTGTGTGTGTGTGTGTGTGTGTGTGTGTGTGTGTGTGTGGCAGTGCACAGAATCTGTGCAGTCTTCTTCTACACAAAAACTTCATGGCGAAGATGGGAGTCATCTATATTTTTTGACATCTAGATGAGGCAATCAGTATACTTTACAAAGGCAGGCATCTGCTGATGATTATTGTTTTGTGACCACCAAACATTTTTCTTAGCAAATAGCATAGGAGGTCCCAAAAAGTGTGAAAATGTATTTTCAAAATAAGGCAAGAATCCTACCCGAGTTGAAGTTAGGGCACTACCAAAATGGCCTGTATCCTGCACAAATCTTTATTTTGTGTTGCTTTGCATATTATTTCCACAGAGACACCTTTTTTCATACTTGACATATTAATGGGTTTTGCATTTGAATAAATATGTAATTGTACCTCATGTAATAGAGACATCATGCAGCTCACTTCAACCATTATACACAATCACAGAAGTATACACCATACCATACCGGAAGACACTGAAGTTAGAATTATTGGTTGCCCAAAAACTTGCAAAAAATACTGTATTTTTGCAATAGCAGTTTCTTTCCAGCTACACATGTGGTACCAAGGAATGTTTCTCAGTCTTTCTCACACTATCACCAAAATACGGGCAGTACATTGCCATTGCACAGTTACATGCATTATAGTCCCACTTGAATCTTGTATTTTAAGATTTATTCATTGACACCTACCTTCATTCCTGTATTCAATTTGAACCTATCATACAAATTTTCTCTTTTATTACTTCAACTAGAGGTGTGCATTCATGTAGGTTCAATACTTATTACTTCAACTAGAGGTGTGCATTCATGTAGGTTCAATACTCACTCAGAGGCATTCATGTACACTAAAGCACATTCCATCATGTTCAATCATGTTCATACTTGTTCAATGGCATTCAGTTGGGGACATGCACACTCAAGCATGTACAATTGCATTAACACTCACTCAAAGGCATTCAATCGAATTCATGGGCAATCAAGCACATTCAGTTGCATTTATACTTGCTCGAAGGCATTCTTGAGCACTCATTTGAATGTAGGAATCAGTATGAAAGTACATTTAGTGGTGTTCAGACTCTCACAAAGGCATTCAGGCAGAAGTATACTCAAAGGCATTCAATCATGTGTATGAATACTCAAGTGCATTCAGTGGCCTTCATGCTTACTCAGAGGCATTCAAACCGGTCAGACAAATAAATTTCCAATAAATATGTGCTCAAATATGTGAAGCATGCAAAGACCTCATATATTTGTTCTGAATGCCCATTGGATTTTCTTCAATATTTTGTTATTCACCAAGAGAAGAGACATCAAATGTCAATATTTGAAAGAGGTTTTGGTGAGAATGAAATTGGCGATGAAACATAAGAAGTATTCTGCCAATTAATTCATTAGACATAGTAAGTATATTGCAAGAAATATATAAATATGTGATTAATTTCTCTATTAATACAACTGCTTGACTGTCCTCTTGATTACGGAAGTTATTTTCAGTCATAGGTAACCATCATGTGGCTTCTTATTATTTTCTGCGAGCAAGGCAAGCACACTTCCTGAGAGTGAAGTGGGCATAAAGCACTGTTCACTGTCTACTTTTAATTTGGCACCACAACATCCTCACTCAATAACTGCCCCTGTTGCATAAAATCTTGATACTGAATGGTAAGTATGCTAACAAAACTAGTTGACCACTCAAAAAACTTGATTTCAATGATATTTTGGCTGTGGAGTGACCTTTGAATGCCAAAATATTTTTAAAACTGTAGTGTTCATTTACAGCAGCTACAATAAGTGGGAAAATCAATGGACATAAATGCAGTACACTGGATTTTATCAAAACACAGAGGGCAGGAATAAATCTCAAAACAGTGGAAACAAGCTCAAAAAGGTCATGAGGTGATGCCAACATGAAGTCATCATGATTAGATCTTTTCCGCTAGTCATGATGGCTACATGTCTATGTTGTCTTCTGAAATCGATGCATAAGAAATTCATCATTTAATGATTTTAGATTCATGTACAAAATTATTGGATTATCTGACATACTTTAAAACATATTAATTCTGACAACATGAAGTTTACACGTGGTCCTGTGCTTACCAAATTCATGAAGCCGTCATGGTCAAAAGCAAAACGTTGGCTACAACTAATCACCTTTAGCATGTGATCCTAATTCCATTCAGTCTGTGGTGCTGTGCTACTTCTCTATTCCAACCTACTACACACAAGCTTCCTTACTATCACTGCTGCAAAAAACACTTCTCTTATACATTGGTTATGGCAGAAATCTGCAAATAACCCCATGTCTGTGTCTATGATGTGTAGTAGGTGTAGTTGGAAGTTTTGCGTATTAACAAGTTAACAATTTACTATTCAATAATTCATAACATGGAGCAAATCAAATGCCACTAGAGTACCATGACAACATATTGTCAAATGAAACATAAAGGGAGAACAAACAATCAATAGAACAATAGGGACTCAACGAGGAACTCTTCCGCATGCTAGGTGTAAAATGAATAGTTGGTCTGTTATGCTGTGCAACACGTTGACAATGAAAAATATAAACGGCCCAATTCAAGCGATACTCACCATCAGAAACAAGAGCAACGCCCGGTAAAAGGCAAGGCGAAGAGTCCCGAGGTCTCCAATGCGGCCTATACAACAAATCACGAAGAACCGGGTTCGTTTCAAAATGATTTTCCGCTTTGGCGTAAGCCCTGAATATATGTCTAATCTCTTTCATCAGCTTGTTGCCTTCTTTAGGCAAGATGTCCCCCTGAGTGATAAGAATTCCGGCACAAGTGCACTTCAAGAAGAAACTCCCTTGACTTGCAACATGTTGCTCAGACATTTGGCTGCTATAGCTGCCAGGATTGTTTCCAATGTTAGTCAACCGACTGATTTTTGAGGAGCGGTTGGCTTCCACGAGAGCCTTTTGGTATACAGAAGCCGGGATTTTAGTACTGCCATCAAGAAGTCGCAGATGATGTTGAACTAAACGCCGACAAAATCGACGAACATAACTAGGTAGAGTTTGGCTGACACCTCTAAAAGACAATCGTAGTCCAGATGAATTGAAACTTGTTTCGTATGCAATTCCAGCTGCAGCTCCCAACTCACTCTATAACAAACATGATTGGTAACGCGGATGTGTCAGGCATACAACAAAAAACCAAAATGCATACTCATCGGTTCTCACCAGGTCGAGAATGTCTTCATCGAATGAAAGTAGCCACAAATTTGAAAGCATCAACTGCCTCGATGTAAAAGAGGATGGAAGTGACGATAACAACTGGATGACATACACCCCTTCGATAGACGGCTCGGGAGGGCGTGCAGGAAGAGGCAATCCAATTAGCTTACTATATCCTGGGGGAATTCGCCACAGATTCCAGTTCGACCTGTCATTATCTGAACCATCATTAGGAACATCCGCCGTTTGAAATTCCCGCCAAACACCAGCATTTGTCAATCTCCATCCGCCATGGCTCTTTTGAGTGGGCTCCTCGTAAGCGTTGGCATCTTCAAGGAAAAATGAGCGAATCCCCCATGCTCCTTGCCTTTGAATAACTGGTCGCGGAGGGCGAAATTTGGTGGGTATCAGTGGGTTTAAAAACGGCGGCGTAAGTTCGTCTCCATCAAATTTGGCAGCAAACCAAGCGAGTGACTTGAAATAGCTAGCCCCCCCATTCATTCTGCTCTCGACAAGATATCTAGCTGACGTAACCGGCTCAACTTTCCACGGAGGGAAAAGGGGCGGAGTTGAAATTTTTTGATCGACAATACCCTGGCTGAATTCGAAGATTGCCTTCGGAGATGCTCGATAGCTAACGATAGCATTCTCTTCAACTGACATCTTCGTAAGCGTATCAGAAACAATACGTCTCATTACTTCAGCACCCTCGTGATCTTCGGGAGAAGGCATAATATGCCAGTATCCTTTGACGCCAATGCCAGTTCCACCAACACCAAATCTTAGTGCATCCACTGCAAGCGATATGGCATCGGGCGGCCTTGGGGAGAATAAATATCCGTGCACCCAAGCAGTAGAAATGTACTGTTTAATGAGATCTAATTGCAGTGGCTGAGAAATTGACGTCCGAATGCTTTCAAACACAGCGGCAGCAACCGCTGAGCGATTTGCGAATCCATCAAGAGTCAACCCGATTTCCATCCTTAACACTTGAAAACCACTAACATCAACAGGAAAAGTGATTCGTGGAACACCTTTTGTTAGACTACCTTTTGGTACCCAATGGAACTTTTCCAAAAAATAACGAAGGCTCCCTGGCTGAAGGCATTGCAAATGATTAATGAGTAGTCGACTTGGGAGAAAATCAAGAATAATGACAGTGTCTTACTCCTCTACGAGATATTACTTGAGAGACAAGAAAGCCAACAGCAGGTGCTGTTATTGTGTGTCGTGTTGGAGATCCTCGATTTCGGGAACCACTTGAGTAAACAAGAGACAATGGCCATTCGATTGCCATAGTCTGTATGTTTTCATCTACTTGGGCGTCATCTTTAGACCGTAGGATAATTGTCTGCACCAAATCTACGCCTTTGTTGCTGTAAATTTTTGGATTAGGATTTTGATTGCTGAGATCACTTAATCCACTTCGCTGAGACATCACAGTAGTAAATGGCGACACCCATCGATCCAAAGCTCTCAACTCGTCGTTTCCAACAACAACCAGTGTTGCACGTGATGCAACATAACGGTCACGAAAGAATTGCAAGAGATGTGCAGCCACATCAATGCCAAGTTCATTTGGTTGGGTTTCAAGCGTTTCTTTTGAACCAGCAGCGAACCTTGAAAACGGATGCCCCGGGTCAAAATTGCTTTTGAGGAAATAAAACGCCCTTGACGCATCGCTTGTTCGATCTAATTCAGCATCCACTCGGCCGATTTCACGCGTAATAACATGAGGCTTTTCAATAGTTGTCTCCACTGCATCTAAAGTAAACAGCTGAGCAAACCTCTCAAGCGCCTCTGGCAAGCATTCATGTGGGGAATTAAAGTGAAAGCACACAAACCCGGGTGCTGTGAAACCGTTGGAGTCTCCTTCGTTATCAGAGAGCCAGTCTTCAAAATCTTGTTCATCACTGTTGTCATCATTATTCATGGTTCGATCGATCCGATCGTCATGCAACCCATTCCTCCATATTCTCCTTGCTCTCCTTTGAATCACTTTAGTTTTCGCACGACTTGAGGAAAGAACGATATGTTCCATCAAATGCGCCAGACCTGGTAATTCTTCTGGATCCGCAAACTGCCCTGCCCCATCGACAGTTAAAGCTACAGACGAGCGCTGAGCCTGAGTATCCTTCACTAAAACCACTTGTAGCCCATTTGACAATACAATATTGCGATAGGTTCGGGTAGACGAAAATGGTGCCAGAGGGGTTGTTGGCACGGCAATGATATTGGTATTAGGAGATACCGAGGAAGAAGTCGATGAGGCTGTTGATTCATAGTCTGCGCCATATACCAATGCTGGAAACGCAGACATTCCGAACGTGGCTGCAAGCTGTACAAATTTTCTTCGACTAGTATAAAGGAGAGAAATCGGAGGTGGCGGTGCATGATGAGACGGTTGTAAGTTGTCGATGGCATCTTGTTCAGAGCAGAAGTGATTGGGGTTGGCACATATACCACAACATTTGCTATCAGCATCATCATTGAGCAAACCTTTCGAAGCCATGCCAATTATCCCGGCACACCTTATGCTAGAAGACCGTGCCAAAGAAGGATGTGGAAAGCCACCCACGCACTCCATTGTCGAAACTGCAATAGCTATGATAAAGGCAATGGGCGATAAGTTTCTCATTGCGACAAATTTCAATGAATCTAATCGCGACAATAACCATAGATGTGAAATGCATTATTCATGTTGATTCGTGGACATTTTTTCACTCGATGTCATGGTGGTCGCAATCCGCCCCACAAAGCACTTTAGAAGCTTGTAGGGGTAGGTGGATATGAAGCTGAATGGCCACGTTGTGCTGCACGCATTATGGTACCATATTGAAAAATTAAAAAATACACAACCACTACAATACGACAATGGGGAAATAATATTTATCATTCTTCCCGATTTTTATTCACCACATCTTCATAGAGATCAACAACTGTATTGAAGATCTTCACGTAGCCCTTCTTGTGTATTAAATCCTCAACGTTTTTGGTAAACGAAGGTAGTATCAACAGCCCTTAGTATTATTCAGGTAACACTCCCAGGTTATAAAACTGAGCGTTGGCCGCCAGATAGGCGTCGCAGGGCGTCGCCATCGCCACCCGCCAGCATGTTGTGACATCATGTGATAGAGCTCTCAGACTGAAATCACCACTCGCCCCCAATGGCATCGTCGGACCTCTCTTCGCCATATGGAACCATAACCGGGACCGCCCTCGATGTCGTAATTGTCGTTCCGTCGAAACAGCTGCCGATATGTACCGAGACTTCCACCGAGAGAAATACGGCACAGAACGAAGGAGTTATTGCCTGTTCTGACTTTTACGTTACGTTCCCTTTATCTCTGCAATGTGGAACAGCAAAAAATGCCAATACCTTCAGTAGCTTGAATTCCTCTACTGCTAAAATTCGACGGTGGACCTCGTTTTACAACAACGATTGCAATAGCACATCACATCCTACATTAGATGAAGCACTACAGAATGCAGGCAGAGCAATACTAAAGAAAGGAGATTCAGATCATTCTATTGACTATTCGGTGTCAATGAAAGATGCGATAAATACCCCGAACAAGGAGTATGAGAATCAATCTTCAACTATGCACTTAAAATCAAATAGCCCGAAAAGAGGCAACGTTCAAATACAAATCAACGGGAGACACATTCCTGACTTCGAAATGAATTTTGGGGTGAATAAAAGCTGTGAAAAGGCGTGTAAATTTGTCGACGGAAATGGTTTACGACCTCCGACTGAAGCGTTAGAAAGGTTGACGGGCAAGGGGTTTGAGGAAAAAAATGCCGACATGATGGAAATTACAGAGCCACAACAGTATAACCGTAAGAGCGCCATTCTTAACTATGGACGCAATCTGATTCGGTATATTCTATTTGGTGAACAAGGAGATATCATGGCTACTACGGAAGCCTTTTTATATCTCTGGTCAGCGTGTGATTCAGTTATTGTGTGTGATGTGGATGGGACAATAACTAAAAGTGATGTGAGAGGAGTGATAGACACTGTAGTCCAGGAGAAATTTTCACATATTCATAGGGGTGTGTGCAAGTTTTTCAACGAATTAGTAAATGTGCCTGGAGAAAACAGCGGTGAAGTTAGATTACTTTACCTGTCCTCTCGCCCGATCTCTTACATCGCGCAAACTCGAAAACTATTGGTTGGTCTCTCACAGGAAGATGAAGAGTTCGCGAGCCAACGAAGTGCCGTGACATCCATTAAACGTTTTTGTCTTCCGCCTGGCCCTATCATTTGTCATCGTGGCTCCCTTTCGACAGTTTTGCATTCAGAACTAGTTGCCAAGAATATATCTGAGTTCAAAGCTGATGTGTTGGTGCGCCAAATTATTTTACCATTTGTGGCGGCCGTCGGCGATGCAGGTAGGCATCAGATAAGGGCTCAGGCACTCATAGATTCTCTTTCTGACAGTAATATTTTGAACAGCAAGCGTGAAGGATCTAAAGTTACCATTGATAATGATGTGGACAATAGAATTTTCCTAGGAGGATTTGGGAATAAAAATAGCGACGCAAAGGCATATGAACTTGCTGGGATGGAGCGTAGGGATATTTACATAATCAACAAGGAGAGTCATATAAAATGTTTAGGAGATGAGGAATCGATTAGAAGCGTTTCGGCCAAATCTCTAGACAACTCCGAATGTCCCATACCTGACCTTTGCTGTGCAGGAGAAAAATATAGCAATGTTTTTCGTGACGAGAGCCAAGAATTAGATGTCGCCCAATGTGATGCCATCGAAGCAAGTTTATCAGAAAGAGAGCAAGGACAAAACACCTCTGAAAACTCTCGCACTATCGTAGATATACAATATGTGAAACCCATTGCACAGAGGAAAAACTCAGGGAGAAAGACAGCTAAGCAAACAATCAGAGCCTTCTCGTCAAGAAGGTCTTTCGCCAGTTTCCCTTCATTTGGATCAGGTGGAAGTGGTTTTTATGGCTATGATGACCCCAATTTACTTCTTGCAGTCAAGGAAAGAATGGAAAGGAATGTCAGTAACTAGCAACTTGTAATGCATTGTTTTAAAAGCTGTGTTCAGATAAAAGTGACCCTACCAAGCATAAAATCATTAGTTCCAATTACAAAAATTTGTTGTGATGTACAGCAGCAACCAAGGAAAATAACACTATCACCACGGAGTAAGTGCACCCAAATAAATTCACAGTGGACTCAATCCATATCGACTCTCTGAAGATCTACATGATGTCTTCATTGCCTCGGATTGACCACTGCGGAATCTTTTGACCTTGAAGTCCTTGCAAGAATCTGACTCATAGCTACTAATGACAAATGGTTCTTGCAAGATTAAATGATGTCACCTTTTCAATCCGATGAGGGCAGCAGATATTACTCATGTGTCTATCAATCATGATTCAGTACCTCAACGAATTATCATTTTTACCATTCAATGAAATACTGTCATTGTCTCTGTTAAAGAGGGGGCATACTAGTAAGAATTCATTTCAAATTTCGGATGAATGCATCAAATATTTTACATTTTAGTCAGTAATCATATTTTTTGTAAAAAAACCATGCTTTCTTCTCTATTGCATCACACAACTACATCTTTCTTGCTCCAATCATTGCAAAGCGACACTAAATGCTTAACCTCCTGGTATTAGTCCAACCTAGCAAATCCTTTGACAGTGTGTTCATGCCTCATTGACTATTGTTGCAAACACATTTGCAACACAATTGAGTCAATTGAACATGCTAGTATTTTTAGATATGGTGATTGATATCATAACCAATTTTGAAAACAGTGAAGCATTCAATCCTTGCCAGCCCTATGTGAGGTTGCATTCTTCTACATGAAACTGATGTCTAATTGCATTCAGAGATTGAAATCAGATGTTATAAGCCCATTGTGTATGATGTTGAATATCAGAGGATAATGCAGGTACATGCAATCAAGCAGGTAAGTACCCAATGTGGGAAAAGTTCTTGGGAGAGTGCCTGACTGGAAGCTAGGAGATGGCCAGGTGAATCTCTCCCTCTCCTTGTCTCCTCTTTGGTTCCCTTTATGTGTGGTCTTCCTTAAACTTAGTTGGAAATGTCGGTGACATGTCGGCACTTGTTGCCACGATGTTGACATTGTCAGCTAAAAATTGGCGGACATCAAATGTCGACGATGCTGTGACTGCATTCATGGATGGGTCACGTGTCCGCTGATGTGTCACCACATGACTGCCCAGCCATATCCACGACTTGTATGTCCATTACTCCGACGGAGGAAACGGTTATTTTTTAAGAACAAAATGGTTTGTATACGCGAATTAATGCATACAATACCATTTTTTGCAACTTTCTCACACAAATCACACCATTACTGCACAAGTTTCTGCAAAGCTTTGCTGTTTTTTTCTTTATGTCCAAAAGAATCAACCAACATGTTGGCTGATGTTGTCCCAACATGACATGTCACGGCATCTGGCATGGTCTGGATGACAGAATTTGATCAAATGTTGGGCCAATATTCCCGACATTTTCACGATGTGTTGCCACATGTCGGGATGACAGGCCATATGGGGGGGGGGGTCCAGCAACATGCCACGATGCTGACATTTCCAACTAAGTCTTTGAAATGAGATGATTTTCAATGTAGCCCTCTTTTGTTTCAGTACAAAACAGGGAATTGTTCAAATCAGTGTATTCCAATCATTAGTATGACTACCATTTGCACTGGACAATGATTCAGCGATTGGGAGAACTTGAGCACAAAATGTTGATGAGCCCTCAGAAAGAGAGAGCCTCCTTCATTAATGTTCTGTCTTTCACTGACAGGTAAGTACAGTGTGATTCTTGTCTTGCTGATGTTATGAGCTCTTCTCAGAAGGTTTTTGAGAATGAGAAGCAAAGTATATTGAAAGCACTCATAACATAGTAGCACAATGTTAAACTTTGGCATCCTGAATGATGACAAAGTTTAACATTGTGCTACTATGTTATGAGT
>JALLPD010002489.1:0-10115 GCA_036940065.1 Cyclotella cf. meneghiniana
GGGTGATATTTTTCTTGCAGGCCGCATAGTTTTCCCGTGCTAATTTTCCATCAATGTTTGATACCCTTCTCAAAAACCCGTAGAATTTTTAGGTATGTAATATTATGGCACCGGCTTCCTGCGAAACTTCCGGAAGAGAATTTTAGGGTTGATGCGAACTTGATAATGTACGTGAAATTTTACCATATCTTTTCCACCTGTTGTTGTAAAAAAATTATAGTGTTACTACAAGATGATAGAACAGCACAATACAATATAGTAGTTGGTAGTGGATATGGTAACCTTACCCTAAAATCTACAAACTTCTTTTTTCCACGAACGTCAGAAGGTTCACGGCTGGTGTCAATGAAAATACAGACAGACACCTCTCTGCATGTGTACTTCTGCAAAATGCACGACTGTCTTTCGGACAATTGCGGTAGGAGTAAGAAAAGCTAAACATACTGGTTCCTACCAGAATTGCCATTTTACTTCATTTTTTGTACGTACGTAGTCGTAGTGGATATAATACAAGGACACAAATGTGTCATCCATTCATGGAATCCAGTGGAATACGTCCTCCACTTTAATCGTTTTTCGTCCGCGGTGTTTTCACAATAGTACGACTAAGACTAGCCACTCGGAGAGTCCCACCCCGCGCTGTGGTTTAACACTTTCTCGACACATCCGTTGGGATGAGCGCGGAAGGAGAGAGAGAGAAGCAGATGGTTCGAGTCAAGGAAGGTGCAATGTATGGAAGTGCCAAGAAATCGGTCAAAATGCCGTGAAGTTTGAACTTGCCAAAAACCACAGGAGAAGCATCGTCAATGGAACACCTCACACCTCCTTCTGACCTGCTACAATAGCGTGAAGCGTTTGTTCTGATACGAGAAAAGGTTTTTCTGAGTGCTGGCACGCACCCGAATCTTGATTCACTGCCCTCGTCAAGACGAGAAACGAATTCATCCTATCAACTGCGTGGAGTGACGACGCGGTGAATCACGAAACAAATGCATTACCGAATTTAATAACAGGTGGATGCCAATCAGTTGCGGCAACATTATGTTTGAGTGAAACCAATTTGAATCTCGATATTAATTTACTTGTAAGGTTAACGATGACAGATTTATGTTTGATCCATCTTTCGCCATTTGAGATAGCTGGTTGGTTCACTTACATCACAGTTCTCGTATTATGTCTCCATTTGATTACCGCGTCCCGCAGCGAGACGAGCATCGTTGAGATCTTTGAATTATAATGTGATTGATTTGCTTGTAGTGTGTGCTGGTCGCGTCGCATTTCTCTCCTCGCAGTGCTGCCTAGCATTCTTGTGTTAGTTTTCTTGAGCTGCGGCTCACAGTTTAGTGTCGCACGTACCTGTAGCATTCTCTTATGGATGTATTTTTTTCAGTGCACTTGCCTGTAGTAGTCGTCGGGTCCTTATGTCACTCACTACAATTCTTGATTACGCTTTTCTCTCTTCATTCACTCTACGTTGGAATGCACCGTACAGGAAGAGCATTCGATTCTTAGATTCGTCCTCCAGGAAATTATCAACTAACTTCAGTGAGTGTCAGCATGATGAGACCCTATCGGCCCGCTTCTCGAACTGGAGCCCCCTCCGCCAATCGCATCCGAGAACGTTACCTCCATCAATTGGGACTGCAGCGAGGGTCCTCCCAATCCTATCAAGGACCTTTAGCTCCCGCAAGTTCTCAACATGTTGTAGTCATTGGTCTTCCTTCGCTCCCCGAGGAGAGAGCGACCACTGAACCTACCTCCCTTCACTTGGAGTCACACGACTTTTCCAACTTTGAAAGCAAGGGGTGTAGTTCTCAGCATACGGAAGACTCGGATATGGGAGACTCGAGGGAACACGACGGGTTCGTGGATGGGGAGAGTGACTCGGGTAGCAGCTCTCATGCCAATAAGTCCAGGGGCAACCATTCTCCCACCATTCCAGTTGGGAACGAGTTGACAGTGCCCATCACTTCGTTAGCGCTTTCGTATCCCACAGCGTTGTTGACGCCCCCTTCTCATGCCGCAGCTTGTCAGGACGGTGCATCACACACACCAAACCAGAGTGTTTCCCTCCCTCGTTGGTTTTCCATGACGACGGCTGTGCAACCCGATGTCTCCAAGAAGCATGCAAACGATCAGGACTCCGTGACGTCGACAACAACTTCGACGACGGCAGAATCATCCTACTCTGCCATGGTATCTAGAGACTGGGCGGCCACTGCACCCGATTCCAACATGGAGCCTGCAGGAGCTGATAGCTGCGCATCGTCTTCGACAGCTATTCAGGGTGTCCACTTTCAATGCGGTCGTCCGCGAGTGATGGGAAATAATGCCGTATGGCACTGCCCCACTTCGTCGCTTACTCATTCATTAAACAAAATTAACATCGACTCGGACTGTGATGTTTCTGTCGCATCAGGCTCTGTCGTTGGTGGAGGCAACTCCATCATGACGGAAGAAGACAGTAACATGGTGGAGGAAGATGATGCATCCGTTGCATCCCATACCTCATTAATTAGTGCCGGAAGCACTAAAAGTCACTTATCCTCTTCACGTGTACGGGGCAGGAAGGCCGGCAAGGCGCAGCGTCTCTTAGATCGAGCCGCAGCTCATGAGAGAATACTCCAGATAAGAAATGAGCAGTCTCTAAAGACGAGGGCAAATTTAGTGCATTCGCAAAGAATGTGTCATTCTCAAGACATGCCTGAATCGAGGAGCAGGAGCAGCAGCACGAGTAGTCAGAATTCCATTCCCCTGATCCATGTCCAACATGGGACTACAAATCAAACACATGATGTGTCTTTGAAGCCTCGACCTCAATCATCTTCTTACGGAGACCTTTCCCGCACACCAACTGCTTCCAACTGTTCCGACTTACGAAAACTGAAAGGGTTACAAGCTCCTAATTCTTTGCTATGTGAGGGTTTTAATTGCTCCATACCAGCAGGTGTGCACATATCATGTAAATCAGGTGAAGACTCCTCATCAACAATAACACATAATCGCTTACCAAGAAATGTGGCTCCGGGCAAGCCTCTGGGATTCCATCCGCAACTCGCGTCAACAATACCACATGTTTCTACAACGGCAGAGACTGAGGTAGCAAGCTATAAAGTCTCAACCCAAGATAAAAGTTATTCGCACGGCGCAGGTGATTCTTCACACATCCGTCGAACATCCGTAGATGATGTATTAGAAGTTGTTGAAGCACTTTCGAAACTGAAGGGTAGAGGCGAGGTGTCGGCTGTAATTCCTAGGGTTAGGTAGACAAGTTTGGCGTTAGGCTATATTCTCTGTATTAAACGCGTAGTGCCAGAGTTTTGATACTAAGATATACCGGTAATTATTCCTGGCCTAATGGTGTGTCATACTTTATTTCACTGCTTTCTACGAATCCTCAAATGCAACTATGCAAGGTAAGACTTTTCTGATGAGTCATCATTTGTCCGTAGTCTCTCGCATTCTTTTTGCGTTGGCAATATGACCACTCTAGCAGGCCGTGATTCAAAAGATAAAGTCAATGCACCACAAAATAAAATAGAATAAAATCTTTTTGGAATGGATTTTAATTGAATACGAAAATGTTCATCCTGCGTCTTTCCCATCATCTTCTACACTAGAGATAAGGAAAAAATGAAAACATTGAGTCATCCTATGTTCTAGCTACCTTGTCTTCATTTCAATCCTCGGCTAACCACTTCAAACAAGTCATTTGAAATAGGTTTCAACTCAGCCAACTTCTGTAGCTCTCCTTTCATCAAATTACCCCTAAAAGAGAAAAGAAAGACACTGAACTGAGGCATGATGATAATTTTACATGGACATTCAGATGAAAATATCTTACCTCTTTTTATCATAACGCCTCCACTGAATCAAACCTCCACCCATCCGAGATGACAGTTGTGGATTAAGCTTGTCCACCTCTGAAGGCAAAACGTGAAGAATGGATCGAAATATTTTTTGTTAGACCGTTGACAATGGCACAATTGTGCACGTAACAAGATTGATCGTACCTGCTACCATTTTGGCGAGGAACCGGTATCCCTCTCCGTCTTGAGCATGAAAATGAGCCGCATTCATTGAAAATGCAGATATCAAGGAACGACACCTGTTTGGATTGGATAATGTAAAATCAGGATGGTCAACCAAGGTTTTGACTCTTTCCAAAACGTCTGGAAGATCAGCCAATGCTTGCGCAGTAAACCACTTATTCAAAACCAATGCATCGCCATCGGCATCATCATAAAACTTCTGCAATGCACCCTCACGACGGGCAATGACATCAGGTTCTCCATCCATAGAAACTAGGCAAGACAGAGCAGAATACTTGTCTGTCATGCCTGTAGATGACTCAAACTGTGAAAGAGCGAGTCTGGATGCAGCCTCGCGTTCTTCAGGGGTGTCCTTGACGCAGCAAAGGTAATCAAGTAAAACGTTGCGAAGTCTACGTTGGCCAATGGACGCTGCATCAAGCTGGATATTCGAGGTGTTGGTAGCCTGTGTGGCCAAGGTAAGTTGATCGTACTTGCCACGGATTTCGGAATAGAACTTCCTTGCAATTGCTTTCTTCACATTACCTCTTGCAGCATGCAAAGCCACAGGATCGACAATGTCCAACTCTTCTGCCAACGTAGATTCAGATGGCAAACTAAGAGCATAGGCCTGAATAGAATAGTCTGAGGAATCTATACCAAGTGTGCGACCGAAGGCTTCGAATACATATTCGAGCGTATTTAATGACTGCTCCTGGCGCATCGTTTGAAAGATAAGGGAGGTCATAAGCTTCTGACCTGCTTCCCAGCGATTGAATCCATCTGTGTCACGGGCAGCCAAGAAGGCCCAGTTCGTTTCTTCGTCAGAGGCAGCATCAACAATAGTTCCTGTTGTTGATCGAACAAGCTTCACTGGAGCAGAAAATCCTCTTAGTACAGATGGGACAACATCGCCATCCAAGCCTTTGAACTCGAATGTTTGCACCTTTTCTTTTAAATTTAACACTGTTGTTGGCGACACCTCCTCTCCTGACACTTTGTCTAATAAGCCCACTGCCACTGGAATATGGAGTGGATCGCGACTGTTGCTCTCCTGGCTTAACGTTAGATAAAATGTTTTAGTTCCGTCATCATACTTTGACTCATACTTCAGAATAGGTGCTGCAGTGTTGAAAATGATCCGTGAGCCGCGCCCACCTCAAATTAACAGTGAAATATGAATTGTCACTCACTTCCACTGGTCGAATACCATCTCGCAAACTGACTCAAATCAACTTCATTGGCATCTGCCATTGCTGCCAAGAAGTCATCACACGTGACAGCATTCCCATCATGTCTACCAAATAAAAAAATAAGAATTACGGTACACAATAAAATCAATAATATCATATCAACTGAACTCCTTCAACCAACCTTTTAAAGTACAAGTCCATTCCCTTGCGGAAGCCCTCCGTTCCCAGAAGTGTCTTGTACATGCGAACAACCTCGGCACCCTTAGAATATACTGACGCATATCGTGACAAGCAGTTAAACATGAAATCATTAATACAACAAAATGTTAGTTATAGAAATGTCTCACCTGTAGCAGTGTAAAAGTTGTCCATAGAGATGTAACTTTCTGGTCGAATGGGATGACTCATTGGCCCAGCTGCCATCAAAAAAGGGAGGGAAAATGATTTGGAAATGAATAATCTGACCAACACTGCTTTTTCAATCATCTTTTCAAGACATTTAGATCGTCAAACTATTCGCTTACCATCCTCTGCAAACTGCCTCGCCCTCAAAGCACTGACATCTTCTATTCTTTTCACTGAAGCACTTTGCATCATATCGGCTGAAAACTCCTGTAAATTAAAGACTTATTACACGAGTGATATGAAGAATAATCCCAGCAAAGTAGCGTGATGATTCCGTACCTGATCTCTGTACACGGTGAGTCCTTCCTTCAAAGTTAACTGATAATTACTAATTTGAGTAATGATAATGACGCATAAAACAGAGGAGAACTGAAAAATACTACCCATACCTGGAACCAATCACTAACAAAGGTGATAACGAAACATGCACACAGGGGAGAAAGTGAAACATTAGATTCGCACGATAAAATTTTAAATGAAAGAAAGAGAACTGTGTATGCAAACATCAGTTCACTTCTCTGACGCACCGACATGTCACACGATTACCAGTCCAATTATGAAAATACTCATGCCCTATAACACTCTCGATTCTCTCGTAATCAGTATCGGTCGCACTTTTAGGATCAGCAAGGACGTACGCCGTATTGAAGACATTGAGTCCCTTGTTCTCCATCGCACCCATGTTAAAGTCATTGACTGCGACAATATTGTACATGTCAAGATCATATTCGAGTCCAAAGGTATCTTCATCCCATTTCATACTTTTGATAAGAGAATCCATTGCATGTTGGAGTTTAGATACATTTTCCGGTTCCGAATATATCTCAAGATGAACGTTCCGTCCGGAAGGCTTGGTTGTGTAACTGGAAGAGATGGATGACAGTTTGCCCGCGACGATACAAAAGAGGTAGGATGGTTTGGGATATGGATCAGACCATATGGCGTAATGCCGATCCTTACCAACGAATCCATCTTCGACTTTGTTTCCATTTCCTAAAAGAACGGGGTAGTCTTTTTTGGATGCTTCGATACGTACAGAGGAGAAGACTGCCATGTTATCTGGACGGTCGGGGTAGTATGTCTGGAAAAGAGAATAACGTATTGTTGTGAGCACGGCCCGAAGATGTCAAATGACAAAAACTACATAACAAAATGAATGATTTCATTGCACCACACTCACAATCCTCCTGAACCCCATAGCCTCACACTGCGTACAATACATCGACCCACTCTTGTAAAGGCCACTCAATTGTGTATTCTGTTCTGGACAAATCTTGACCTTAGTGACGATGGTTGCTTTTTGATTGCTCCCGATGGGAGGAAGGAGTGAAGAGGGTACAACAAGTCCATCGGGTGTCAGTTTGTATTCGCTTGAGGAGAGTGGCTTGGAGTTGAGTGTTATGGAAAGGAGAGTCAGTGCATCGGATTCTCCGTCGAGGAGAAAGTCGTTGTTGCCTGCGCAAGCAACAACATTGCATGACAGAAAAGATGAATGTTGACAACCAAACGAAAGAGTATTTTGAGACAGATTGTCGAAAAGTTAATAGATCGTACTCGATCCAGCTTGATCTCACCATCTCCTCCATCTACGCCGCCAACAACAGTCAAGGTGGTATCCACAATCGTCTCCCCCTCGCGAATGTCGAAATTCATTTCCACGTTCTCAACGCGATACGGGAGCGGCCGGTACGAGGTCCTGAGGATTTCTTTCGGCGCCGCGCTCTCCTGCGTGGCGGTGCTCATCGCCAGCGACGACGGAGACAACGGGGAAGAAAATACGGTGCTCCCTCCTCGAATGGACAGAGGGCACCATGCCTCGCGGCGCCCGTGTTTTTTTGGGACAAAAACTGGATTGGCATTGAGACTGAGAAATTGGGATGACGGGGGAGACCGGGAGGACCTTGGCAATGATGCCCTGGTGGCAAATGCTGCGGCGGGAGGTGTGGGGAGAATGGAGAATGACGCGAGAAAGGTCGACTTGGCGAGGCGGCTGAACTGCATAGTGTTGTTGGTGAGAGTGCTGGGTAATGAACCGACAATAATGCTCGATGTTGCTGCGGTAGTCTTGCGGTAGTTGTCGAAGAGTTCCGAGATGTTGCACCAAAAATGATACATGTGTCTTATATTACTATATACTGCATTTGAAACGAAGATTTTTTCGTTTACTATGTGCCGCAGTGGATCTGATCCTGATGACGTCAGGACCAGATCATGACCTAATCATGGTTCTGTATGTACGATGTGCTGTATGGTATCATGACTTGGAATTGGTTGACATTAACAAGTTTACATTTCTAGTTATGTTGTAAAGGATTCGCTGGTTCTTCTGTATATGATGAGACAAGCCGATGTACCATACACTGTTCTTCACAGTGCCATAATCAAATATATCCGTCACAGTTATTCCGTGGAAAATGCTTTAGGCAACTATGTATATATATCATGTGATATTACTGTACATTGAGCCATTCACGAAAAAATCCTTGGACAGTTTAATGAAACCAAACTCCACTCCGCCTGCACCGTTCTCGTAATTTGCTTCCTTAGAAAATATCACAAATCCACTATCATGGAGCCCGAAAAAGAAGTCTCTTGCATTAGGCATTGGAGCGTTGTGGGTTTCCACAAGGATTTGCCTCATGTCTACAGTGAGCCAATCTTTCCAGGTAAACCATTCACACCATTCACAATCAATTCTTTGTCCCAAATATTTACACAGAAAATTGTAAGAATGGCGAATCTGTACATGATAACAAAATCTGTTTTCAATAGAGATATACTGCTGATAAAAAATAAACTCACTTAAAGATATCGATTGTGCGGTTCACGTGCCCCAGCTCGATAACTGTCTGTCCAAGTGTTTTGAATGTAGTGGGATCGGTCGCCGCCTGCTCTTCTGTTCCCAATCCCCAATTATGAAATGAGCTGTACGGCTGTAATGCCTCCTTAAAGTCTCCGTTTCTTCTATTTGAAGCAACAGGATCAAATGCTATGCACCATTAAAATTTCGAATGCAGAATTGGTTGTGTTTGTTGATGGAATAAGTGTAGGTCTACCGAATTCATCGTGATTCATGTAATGTGGAAAGAACGTAAACTCACTATGGATTTCACAATGATTTCCAATGAATTCCTTGACGGCCTTTTCAAACTCGACCTTCCCATTGCTGCCCACCGAATAAACAAGACAACTCTTTTGTGTTGCTATTCTATGTCTGCGACACAAATATACGCGAGCAGCGAGAGAATAATATGAACAAAACTTGTGAGAGCAAAAACACGCGCCATTTGTCATCTTATGTTGGACATCCGATATTCGTTGTTTTGAGTGACTGTCCATTTACATTTCAAAACTATTCACAAATCTCACAATAGGACGTCTACTCACGGATCACACACCCATTTTGGTCCATCTGCCATTGAATCCGGAGGAAGACGTCTTGCCAAAGGACAAATAAATTCCACTTGAAAATTTTGTCCATTCCAAAAATTGGACCGTCCAAGCCTGGCAGCATGGCCTTTGTCTTTTGGGCCATTGGCGTGTTCCATGAGATCTTTGTAGAAATTTGGAAAAAGAGAAGCATGACTTTGTTGAGCGATCATCCAGTTGGCATCGGAGATGTCGGTAAAGAATCCATAGCTTTGCGCTCTTGCCAAAGAAGTGGAAACCGTCCTCGATTTTGTGTCCTCGGCAAAATGAGGTGGTGGTGATTTTAGCAAATGATCGGATCGAAAGTAAAGAAACGGTGCTAATCCAACTGAGAAGGTGGCAGCAAGTATTAGACTTGTTGAGACTCTTCCTGCTAGCTTCGTCATGTTTTTGCCGTTCAGTATTAAAAAATAACTTGAGGGGAGGGGGGGGTTGGGATAGTCTGAGACGGGTCCTTCTTCAGACGTGTATCTCTCCTTGTGGGCCCGTCCAGTGTCCAGTATGTACAATAGACAACGAAAATTATTATGGTGAATATGGTTATTCCCCATCACAATCGCATCCTGGCATCTCTGGCCATTAATTGCAGACAAGGGTGGGTCTGAACATGGTCCGAAGAGTGTCGACACACTTCTGCTCACAAGCAAAATTCCTTGGGAGTAGAAGATTTTTCGAAGCTGCCCTCTACGGGATACAGGGGACAACTGGAAAATTTATTTTGACTATAACGGATTCGGGCACTACCCCTAAAAATATCGATATTTACCTTCTAGATGTAGAAAACGTCTGAGATAAAAACCATGAAACCTACGAGATTGAAAGGTCGAACAAAAAAATAAAATAACTAGAGGGGTAATTTTTTTTGCTTAGAAATATTTATCTCTAAATAACAGGTAGTGACAAGTTTAACAAGTCAAACACTAGGAACAACATAATCACTCAGAGCTCACATATTTTTTCAATTTAATAGATCAGGTCTTTTCTTATTTTTACTTTGAGTGCTATGGCAAAATAAAGTACAACTTAACAGTTCACCCAACAATCAACTAGGCAAAAA
>JALLPD010002490.1:0-10122 GCA_036940065.1 Cyclotella cf. meneghiniana
TGCACAAAGCCATTTTGGGATACAAGAGGAAGTATACTTTGAAGTATCCAAATGGACTGATGACCTGTGTATGTAGGTTTGGCTAGCAACCAATGGTTTCTGGCTAGATACTGTCCAGTCGTTGAGTACTGATGTAGTCCTGAGTCCTACATAAGACCTACTTACTAAAAGATACCACCTCAGGCTAAATGAGTGGTGCAAGATAGTGTGTGTGCACTTGGAGTGGTGCCTCTCGCTGAGTACCTGTCCAAGTCATATGCAGTTCCTGTAGACCAGTATGTCTGCAATATGAAGAAGCATTTGTAGTAGATATCTACTTTTAGTATTTAAAGGTCGTGATCTTGAGATATGTATGGATCTCTGACAGAGCTGTGGTGTGGACTGCATGTCCATGAGGACTCCTCTGGCTGACCGTAGGAGCAAAGCGAGAGATTTAGTTAGCAATTTACATGTAAATCATAATTTCAGTTTTTATTCCTTATTTCTACTTCTTCATCAACTTCCAATTTACTTTTAAATCTACCAACTAACGTCTACACCAACTGTAGGTCAGCAACAGTTTGGTAGCCTTTGAGTGAGAGAAAAATTAGTCACCGTTGCTAGACAGCGCAAATGTAAGTTGCAAGAAACAGATGGTGATTAACTTCATGAGGCCATTGGGTTGTTGCTACTGTTATGTATTGCGATAGTGATCTGGCCAATCATGCAATGCTGATGAATCATGCAGAAAACCTTTGCATGACTGGAAAAAATTTTGCGGTTTCATCATGATGTGCCTATCATGTGTATTATTGGAATAGATAGATCATGATGGATTCATTCTTGTTAAGTGCACGTATAAGTACCAGCAACAAGATGTATTCGTCTTAAATGACCCATACATCAAACCAAAGAATACATGATACATCTACACTCCTTAGCAATTGAAGCTTTCCAAAGTGTAGTAGGCTCAGTCAGACTCAATACACTCCTTGTTTTATGTTCATAAAGAAGATGACTACGAATAAACTCACCAAGGAGGTAGAGTTTTAGAGACAAGAAAGGAATAATAATTATTACTGTGGTCACTTAATGGTGTAAAGAATAGTAATTACTAATTATGATTAGGCATCACCTGTCCACGGCAGGGGCTGAAACCCCGTCAAAGAATAACTACATACCGTCATTGTTGAACAATATCTGAGAATCGTATAGTTGAAAACATAGAAGAAGGCAGATAGTTATTTGGCAAATGATATATGCGGCTGTCCGGGTGTAATGTATAGTTTTCTACGAGCGGTATCACCACTCCTTTATACCAATGGATGGGCCCGTAGTTTAATCCCCAAGCACTTGCTTCGCGTGGCATGGACATCGCTTCGTCGAAACTCTTCAGGTCATAGACCGGACTCTCGGTAAAATTCCAAAATGTGGCATTGTCGACAATCCACATGCCACAATAGTTTTGCGTGTGAAGAACGTACGTCTCGTTGCGTATGGAAACCGTATCTTGCATCCCGTAAGGACGGATGACATCGACTACGAACTCTCTGCTCTCCTCGTCGACTTCGATACGTACGAAACCGACATTGTACCCATTCGATAGCGCCGTGTCCTTGTAATCAAGCCAATAATCGATCGCTTTTTTTGAAACCACGATATCGTCCTCCACATACATGTAAAAGTCGTAATGGCCCCGTTGTGCTCTCATGACATCTCGACACTTCCAGCTCAAAAAGTAACTATGCTCATTCGTCAAGTTATGGTAGATCACAGTGACATTGGTTGCGTTGACAAACTGACGGATTCGGGTGCTCGCCTCGTCGTCGTCCTTCAGCATCAAGAGCATGTCCTTGGCGAATCCGCCTTCTTGATTCGTATGAACGAACACGTCTGTATGAAAACCATACGTCTGGGTCGCTGCAATAACTTGTGCCAAGTATCGCAGCCGGATCGTCAACGATTCCGCGTAAAAGAAGGTAATGTGCATTGATAGTTTCAAAGGCGAACACGATTCCGTTTTGCATCCCTTTCGCTTGCTGCCGGCGAAAACATCGGATGACAGTAACGTTGACGAGATATTTCTGGTCAACGCTAGGTAACTACAGCAGCCAATCGCGAGCAACAGTAACGACCACCTTCGAAGCATCTGCATTTTGTTGGACGGCCATAAATCGAATGACAGCCGAGATGCCGGGCGGGATGAAAAGGGCGACCGTTCGAGCATTCTTGCGGACCGCGTGCTTTGGGCCGCACGTGCGTTGTTCGTGTAGGTTAGTGTTGTCTGTGTACGATAACCCACACAAGCAGTATGGTATTCTGGTAGAATCTGAAGGTGCGCAAGCGAGCTGCCTGCCCCTGCCCTGGCAATGTTTAATGCTGTTTGATTAGATTGTGTCTTCTACTACCTCTCTCTAGTAAAAATAATAGATAACTTTCTCGATGCATACCAAAAAGTGGTATTGTATGGTACTATCCTGTACTATCTGTACTATCATAAGACTCACGTCGGTATTATATATACTACGCTTCGAGCCAAAGAGATGTTTCCGAATGATGAATACAATGTGATCTTTTAAAACATCATGTCAATCTCGAATCCCTCCCGCAACGACGATGACGATCCATTCGGAGAAGAAGTAAGCCGACGTTGTTAGTTTGCGACACAACATTGAAACGAAACAATGTCATCATCCCAACCGGACTCGCGCTCGGCCGCGATCGCCGTCGTCGCCGCATTCTGTTCTATTCTTTCGAAAACAACTAATGTTTGTATCATTTATCTTCGCTCTCTTCTCCCCCTTTTTCTCCCTCGGTGTAGCCAGAGTGGGCCCTCGATTCCTCCGACGAATGCCACGACGACTACGACGACGACGCGTCATCGCATTATGAAGGCAGAGAGGCCGAATTCGCCGTTTACGGGGCGGAACATGCGTTGATATTATTGGATTGCAATCCATCCATGTTTGAATGTTTTATTCCTCGAGGCTGTGACGACGGCGAAAGTACAACGGAGAAAATGGAGGACGATGGGCAGAATGCCAGACGGTCCCCCATGGAAGTAGCATTGACGGCGATATTCCAACTGTTGCGGATGAGAATTCGGACCGTGGCGGAATCCAAAACGGGCAGGAGAAACGGAGTGGGCGTGTTGTTGTATGGGTGTGATACGTTGCGTGCCATTCATACGAGTGGACGACGGCACGGCGGAGAGGAGCGGGATGATGGCGACGATGAGGAGGAGGATTGCGAGGAAGAGAAGATTTTGCCCAGCGCTCATGAACTGTTGGAATTGGTCCCGCCGGGTATTGATCAGGTCGAGACGATACGGGCGTGCCTCGTGAGTGGCAGTAAAAAGAGAAGGGACTTGGAGAGAGAGTTTTCGATTGGGCCTCGTCGTGAAATGGATAGAAAGGGAGAGTCGATGGAGCAACAGGATGATGGGGCACGTTGTTTGAAGTCGGCGTTCCATGAGGCAAACAAGGTGTTTATGCATGCCAAGTTGAGTTTCCTTAATTCAGCAAATTTTCTCTCGCGCCGCAAGTTATCGTAATGTAATCTCTCCATTCCGACCTTGTCTCCAGATGTGTCAAGTCCGACGCACCCTCCAACAAACTGCCCGACTCCAAATCTCTCTGGATATTCACCAATATCGACAATCCCTGCAACAACAATGAAGCTGATGCAAAACAAGTCGCAGCCATAGCCAAGGATGCCGTCGAGAATGGTATCGATATTTATTTATTGCCCCTGCCCAAAAAGCAAGAGGACTTTGACAGAAGTATTTTTTATGACAGGTTCATTCCGTCGGAAAATGATATTTACGAATTCACGCAATCCGACGGATCACTCGATGTAGAAGGAGTCCTCGAATCGTTCGATCGGGCCATTCGAAAGCTGAGAAAGTATACGGTTCTTCCCCTGTTGTTGCCAGGCTGGAGGGATAGACAGGACGATCCTGGTATCATGTTGGATTTGTACAGTAGAGTGCAGATTAAGACGAAGCCACAGGCTGTTACGGTTCATCAAGAGCTGAATCGGTGAGAGATTGTTTATATGACGTGATTCCGACGGCGTCCTTTTCGTTTTCATCAACCTTGGCACGCTTCTGGATCCATTTCAGCGCCACGCAAGTCAACAGACGAATCGTTGAAAAAGATACTGGTACTGAGGTGGATCCTTCACGCTTACACACATATGCAGAATTTTGTGGGGGAAGAGTCTCCATCAGGAAGGACGATATAAACAAAATGAAAACATTTTGCAATTCGAACAAGGTGCAGAGTTTACTTCTTTATGGGTTCAAGTCTATGCATACGCTTTGTCCGACAAATCTTATTGGGAAGCCTTTACTAGCTTTTGGGAACGATAGCATCGTACATGGATCGAAAAAAGCACTTTTTAATTTAAAACAGTCTATGCTGAGGAAGGATGTGTATGCAATAGGAGAATTACTATTGCGCAAGTCGTCTCCGGCAAAGCTGGTAGCCATGATTCCTCTGCATGATTCGCGTGGAGGTTTTCAAATCATACCCCTGCCATTCAAAGAAGAAGTACGAAGCATTGCCCTTGATGACGTTGCAGTTGCAGACCAAAGTTTGGTTGAAGCCGCAAGCTGCATGGTATCCAAATCGGTCATAACAACTGACGAGCAATTCTCCGCGATCCTTCCGGAAAATCCATACCTGAGTTACTTCTTCAACTTTCTAGAGTCCGTTTCTCTTGGAGGGAAACTGACCAAACCAGACGACGAAGCCTGCATGAACGAAGCGATGATGCTCGAGAGTGCTCGCAAGGAAATGGAAGATTTTGCATTGAGCCTACCCGAAGATGAAGTCGCGACAGGTGACCGCAAGCGCAAGCAGCCGTTGACGTCTACTAGTTCGAATGAATCTCGTGCAAACGTTCCCTCGGTTCCTTTTGAGGAGACCATTCCTCGGAAATGGATAGAAATGTATAGAAACGATGAGATTGCAGACTGCACTGCCAATGAACTCAAGGAATTCCTTCGTTCTATTGGCGAAAGGTTAGCTCATTCGTTGTATTCTTTCATCGTTTGGCTTTAGTATTGATTGCTCAAATCGTTCATGCCTTCATCACGTCTTCCGAAAAAAATATCCAGGATTGGCGGGAGAAAATCTGATCTTGTCGACCGTATTCATAGAGCGATTCAAAGACAACTTACAAGAAAGTTTTAGATCTATTCATTAAGTAATTCAGATTAATTGATTTCTGTTCAATACAACTTCAAGAAGTGCTAAGGCAGTGGTGAAAGTGACACCCCAAGCCTCATCAATTTTATTTAAATTCTCTTGACTGCGTTTTCCATTCGTATGTCGAATTCATAGCTTAATGCTTCAGTGATAGCTCTGGAACCCATGCACAGATAACTGGATCGAATGCATCTTGGCTCTCCCATAACAAAGACAACCTGTTGATCATGTAACACCGCATACCATTCGTTACCGCAAACCGCACATGAACATGTAGGGCAGAAGACACAAGCTAAAAAAGAGCGAGAAAGACTGCATCTGAGATATTTTTCTGCTTGCTGCTGTGTTGACTTCATGTGCCATGTTATCTCGTCATTTTCCTTCGAAGAAGTACTTCAAGTGCACTAGTGCCCAAGTGATTCTCACTGACACTATTGACAATGGCATCATCCCTATGACATGCTCGTTTGGATAATGACAATGATGTTTGACGCCTTCGGATTCCACAGCAGTCTCTGCAACATTTATTTTAATATCATACTATTCTTTGTTATGCATTTCTGTGCTCCCCTTACATTGTTCTCTGGAGTTGGACAGTGGTATACTGATCATCGATACAATTCTATTGCCTTCACCTTATACACATCCATTACACTGCCATTTTCATCTTGATTGTTCCATGTGGTTTGTATCCCACGACTTCAAAGTCGTCGTACTCAAAACTATCAATATCTTTAAACTCCTTCCCTTCTTTCATCCTGAGCTTAGGGAATGCCCGTGGCTTTCTCTGCAACTGCTCTTTTAATGCATTCACGTGATTCAAATAAACGTGGGCGTCGCCGATCGTGTGAACAAAGTCACCTGCCTTTCGTCCGGTAACTTTTGCTATCATGTGAGTGAGAAGTGCGTACGAGGCAATATTGAATGGGACACCCAGACCCATATCAGCTGATCGTTGATACATTTGGCAAGAGACTTCGTTCTTTTCCGTGTCCACCTTTTCCCGTGGTTCAAAACGATGAAAATGACTTAGGTTTGCTTCAAATAAGACGTTACAAATGCCCACTACCTCGCACCTAACACGATACTTACATAGAATTGGCAAAACATGTGACAAGGCGGCAATGCCATTAAATCCAAATCTTTTGGATTCCACGCACTCATTATGATCCTCCTATCCTCCGGATTGTTAATAATTTTGTCGATACAATCCGCCAATTGATCAACTCCTTGCCCAGTGTAGTCGGTGTGCATGTCTTTGTACTCTGCTCCAAAATGCCGCCACTGAAATCCATAGACTGGTCCTAGATCACCTTGTTCCCGGTGTTGGAGACCTCGCGAGTCGAGAAATTCACGAGATCCGTTTCCATCCCAGATGTGAATGTTTTTGGCAGCCAGTTCATTGGCATTGGTCGAACCCTGATTTAATTTTTGTGTTAGTTCATACACATTACTATTTACTGTCAAGAACAGGAACGTAAGATCAAAAAGCACTCTCACCTTAACAAACCAAAGCAATTCTTCCGCAACCCCCCGCCAAAAAGTTCTTTTCGTCGTCAACAAAGGCAAAGTATCATCACGCAATGAGTACCTCATTTGCACACCAAACTTAGACAAAGTTCCAGTCCCAGTACGATCCCCACGTTTCACACCATTCTCAATGATATCACGACAAATTTCTAGATATTGCATTTCCTCGGGATTCACGTCAGGTCCCTCAGGAATCGCATCGGTTTGAACCGAAGAATCACTATCCGTCGACGACACAGCGAGCGAAACGGCTTCGCGACGTGTAAACTCCAAGAACTCGTATCGCAGTCCAGATTTGGCATCCACATGCTCGATCGCAGTTTTGGCCTTTTTCGCAACACGATTGACATGCTCATTTTCGGCGTTTTCTGTGGAATCGAACGGAACACATTCCCATTCCTTCTCGCACAACTCAGGGAAGAAGGCATCAAACTTGGTCTCTTCCGTCAATCCCTTGACATCCGTATAAATGACCCTTTTGATCAATCCCGACTGGATTCCCTGCGAGTAAATCTCTCCCCCGCCAATGATGAAGGTCGACCCCAGGTTGGATCGGGCTTCCAATTTGTGAACGGCCTCCTCAATGGAGGCGGCGACCAACACATCCTCCTCCGCAGCAGTATCTCCCATGGAGATTCCCTCAACGCCGGCGGCCCCCTTGCGACTGAGGACGATGTTGACGCGTCCTTCCAGCGGTCGGAATTTGGCGGGGATGGAGTCCCAAGTTTTACGGCCCATGATGACGGCGTTGGTGAGGCCGGGGGAGGGAGGGGTGGTGGTCACCTTTTTGAAGTGGGCCATGTCGCCGGGGAGACTGCGCCATGGCTGCTCGGATGAGTTGTGTGGATACAGTGAGAGAAAGGAACGTGATTCGAGGTTGTTTCGTCGGCGTCACGTTGGGCGTGATGCTGCAGCCGGAGAGCACTCACCATTTTACCGTCATAACCAATGCCGCGCGAGCCAGCGGCGGCCGCAACCACTGCAGCCACGTCCATCATGGTTTGGAATGCTGGAAGCTTCACCTTGCCCGTTGTGATGTTGCGAATGCAACCAGTGCAACTAATGATGTAAGTCTGTGTGGTGCGTTGTGATTTTGTGAGCATTGCACGCCAGAAATAATCATCGCCCGTGGGAAGAAGATCAGGTATTTCAGCGCGCCAAAAAAATGGCGCCGGAAGCGGATCTTGTCAAGATTTTTTCAAAATCAACATTTTCCGAAATCTTGGTTGTATTGGAAACAGCCTGATTTTCTCCTTCTTTTCGTTCTCCCTCTCCTTCTCCTTCTCCTCATTCTTCTCCAATGAGATAGCTTTTTACCTTTGAAAACAACAGGTAATTGAAAAATGTATGTAGATGATTGCCTTGTAAAGATGATGTAGAAGACATGTATTTGTTATCATGAAGTTATACATGAATAATTACCTATAAAATTAAGAAGTCACCTCCAAAAGTGGTTCACATTCCTGCCCTCTCACAAATCTTCTTCCTCATTGAATTACAAATAGTGTGTACAATATCTTAATTGGTCTACATGTCAATGGGTAACGTATTAGTAAAGCGGAACAAAATTTTTGATTCTAACTTTATTCATCCTTTCTAATAACGAATGAGACTTTTGCAATAAAAACATCTACATGTTGTCCAAACCACAAAGTGCAGCTGACATATGATGCATGACTTTTCCTCTTTTTTACCACTGTAAAAATCTTGCAGTGCCTGCTGGTAATCTGGAAGATCTTGTAAATGGAGTTGTGAGAAATGAGGCTCTCATTCAATGAATATCAGATAACTGTGGAATTGGTTGTTCATCTCAAAGATATGGTTGTTAGATCATAATACTCCATGACAAATGAGTGACCAATACATTAATAATATCACATGTCTTATTTCAAAGTGATATTCTTTGTGGGACACTGATGCTGAGGCTCCTCATTTTGAATACAAATCTGAGAGATGACAGCTATTGCACAAAAAATGTACATCATACTTCAAATCATGACAGAATTGTTGATGGAGGATGCCTAGATCCTTAATTCATTTGTTGTGGTGTTCGTGTCAGACATTGGCCAGTGCCCTCCAAGAATGAACTCTTTTCCTGGATGGTGGGCACATTCTACTGTTATTGGGTTCACATACCATCACCTCGGGGCATAAGCAACCACTGGGTTTAAGCAACAGCAAAAAATCATTTTCAAATATGTCTCATTTTCTCTGTTGCTGTTGTGACACACCTATATGCTAGTATAGGGGAGTTCAATGTCACAACACTACTCTGCTTAAAAACATCATTATAGTAATGTGCCCTGTGCCATACTTGTAGAAATCACATTTCCATGCATCCTTCCATCATGTTAAAACATTAAGTGGAAGTGACCTAAGATCTCATTGAAAAGAAGGCAGGCAAGGGCTTATCTGTGGTTTGGATACTCATTCAGAAAGATCCCTAATATTGGGGTAAAACAATTTAAAAGTATCTTTGTCTATTGCTTGAACCCCAAGGTTTGTGGTAGAGAAAATTGTCACTATGATCAGTAAATGGGTGTTGACCTAAGCCGGTTGGAGATAAAAAGTTACTGGTAAGAATGGAGATTACACGAAGTAAAAATCTCTTGTTGACGATTGATAAATTGAAATTATGAGCTTTAGATTCTACTCTAAAATGATGATTGATGATCATCAATTATCATGAGTTTATCATGTAATTTACATGATAATTGTGCTCTCGTAGTATGTTTCTACAGGGGTTGTACGTAGAACTTCTGAGCTTGCGTAATTCCCATGTAGGATCTACATGATCCTGGTGTATGATGTCGGATCATGATGTGGCCAGGTCAGATCTCTTAAGATCTCTTTCAGGTGAACGATCAAATTTTTGATCAATCTGGCCATTGTCCATCAATTGCAATTTACGCGATCGTGTTGATTCGCCGATCACGATTTATGCGATCGTGTTATATCGCTGAATGCGATTTATGCGATTGTGTTATTTTGACGATCACGATTTGTGCGATCGCGTAATTTTGCTGATCGCAATTTACGTGATTGTGTTATTTTAGTAGGTCAAGGGTTCGAACCCCAAGCCAAACAGTACAATTTTTTATTGGTCCTTGGTTCAATTCCCAGGCCAGATCGTATGTTTCATGCCAGTGTGATTCATCGCCTATGTCACTCGCCCCCACAAATAGTGAATTAAGGTGATGGGAAAAAACCTCAAGTGAGGAAAAATTGCGAGGTGACTTTGTTAAGCATAAGGCTTTGGTGGAGAGGGAGACTGAGTATAGCTGGGATATTTTTCAAAACAAGGTATTACTCTCCTAACGTTTAGTCATTCTGACTTTGATCCGTGTTGAACCCTAATTGTGCCATTTGTATGAACTGATGTGATAGTCCATGGATCACG
>JALLPD010002491.1:0-10110 GCA_036940065.1 Cyclotella cf. meneghiniana
TTTAATTTTTAGTACCTAGAGTACTAAATAAGGCAGATTCTTGGCCTATGTCAAGCTGAAAGATTTAGTACACCATTATTATGCTGGTGGTGATCTCCTTGATATTGCAGATCTCCATATGGTGAAAAACTTGTCAGCTACTTATAGGCTGTGGGATAATGTAGATGGCATTCATGAATGCCATGGATAGTTTCAACAATTAATCTTCTCCTTATATTATATGCTTTGTTGGAGCAGCAGAAAGTGTGCTTATTTGGACTCAAAAAATGAGCATATGTGATACAAAAGTCCTTTGCTTTGGACACATGAAACTCTTCTGTGGGAGGGAAATGAAACATCAATCAAACATGACAAGTGTGTGTGATTCTCAGAGGAGTTTTACGTCAGTCAAAAAGTATAGCTTACAGGTCTCTGATTATTATGACTTGGAAGACTCTTATCATGAGATAAAAATAGATAATGAAAGTTGTTATCATGGGCTGTGACCTTTTGATGACAATGACATGTTAATACCTATTTTATGTGCATACCTCAGTGAAATGTCATCAGCAGTGCTAAAGGTGCTTTCAATTTTTCCATTTGCAGCAAGGGATGAATATCAACTTTAAATTCATTATGATTATTCAACAGATGGGGAGCTCTAAGGAAGGCTATAACTGTGAATATTTCTATCAAGGAATGGTATAAAAACTGCTGCTCATAGCGACCTGTACATTGTACAGATGGTAATGAATGATGAAATTCACTTATGTTCAACAGATAAAGATGACCATGCATATTGGAAGTACAACATGGATGTTTTGGATAGAATGGATGAGCTAAGTGAGCTGTTGGATGGTGAATAACATGTTGTGTCAATAATGAATGTGAAACTGTTGGCTGTGTAGTGATACAATAGGCTGGTGCTCATTAACATGGGTCCTGGCAAATATGCAGTTCCATATATGATTATGGATTATGATCATTTTATGTCTAATCATTTATTGACTGGGGGTGGATTGTCGTAAGAATCATCAAAATTCAAGCTAAGTCAGTCATAGTTAGGTTAGTAATTCATTTAATTCATCATGGTTTCATTTTACGTGTATTAGTGCATGGTGCAAAACATCACTTGGTATGACATTTGTGGAACAACTGAAAATATATTAACTAGTAACGCAGAGTTAAACATATTTTGATATTATTAGCAACGACATACATTGGTTAAGTTGGTTTTCCTGCAATATGACAGGCTGTTGTTTGTTGGATTATGAGGATGAACATGTACTATTGATCAGACTATGGTTCCTGGGGCTATACTTGATGCACTGTCCTGGATATGGGACTTGCATTTTTTGCTCCTAAGTGTTGCATTGTGGGCCTCTAGTTCTGCAAGACCATTTATATAGTTGTTTTGTGACCTATTTGATGTTTCATAATGGAGGACAACTTTCTCCATGAAATTTTGATCAATCATCTAGAGAAAAAAGATGCTGATCCACCGTAAGTATTCCCTTGTAAAAGCATCAAAAAACTGTATATGATTTTACCTATACTAGGTTGTGGATAGATAACAACTAATACAAATATCAAAATTGACACATTGAACATTGAGTCGTGCAAAATTGCCATGAAAGATCTCAAGTAATTTCAGTACTTTCAAGACACAGCTTGGTTGCACACACTGAATCAAACTGGTTCATTGTCAATTTCCAGTCATTTTGTGACACATCTAGGGATACAGAGTTACACATCATAAATACTCATTGACTCCAAATCTCTCAATTGTCTAAAATGTTGATTCTCTCATATGCTCAATACTTAGTTTTTGAATAATATGGAACCTACATAGATTGGATTTTTGGTAAAATTTTCTTAACTGCCAAGAGTTTTATGTCTGACTCAATTGTATCACTTAATACTTCTTTCTTCATTTCAGAAAAGTTACCAAGCTCTTCCAGTAATTTTTGGTGTTGCAGGTAACCATTTTCACTTACAATTTGCATGCAAACTGGATAGGCACTAAAAATTAATATATAGCTTCTAGAATGTAAGCTTTTTGCTTCCACATTTCACTCCATTTTTCTCACTTTTTTACTCACCATTTAGGCTGTCAGGTTTTTAAGACCATGTCTATTGATTTTTTTGTGCACATTTATTGACATTATTAGTTGGAATCCAATTGGGAAGGATGAAAATATCTATACATGCAACATGTATGCATACATCATTTTCAATGCACAATGCTGTTCACAAATCATTTAATTTACAGACAAATATTGTGTTTGAAACATTTGTGTGCAACTTATCTTCAGTATGAATACACATAGTGGACAATCCTTTTTTCATTCAATTTGCATGCAATTGTTATTTTCTTGCAATTTGTTGGCACATTAATTTTTGACAAGCAGTTGATGCTGGTCTGTTTTCTAAGAAATCGTCTAGAGTGTTGTTTTGATGTATATGTTGAGTGTGGGCAGGTTTTGCGCATGTCGGGGAGGCCACTATTAAAATTTTGGTGTCTATGAAGATTCATCAGGGGTTGAATTTTAGAATGAATTTATACGAATCCTGTTTTTTTCTACAGTATACGTTTCCTCCTGTTTAATACTTTTGATTTCCTCTATGGATTGAACATCATCTTCCATTGTTACTTCTGCAACAGAAAGTCTTGCTGCATCTTCTATCAATATCTAGATATGAATGTTTGAACATGGTAATTGAGCCATGAATGTGTGACGTGTGATGCTGTATCCATCTTTCTCTTCCACGTAGCAGAGACCAATCGCAATAGAGGTGCAGAGGTATACAGAAAACATAAGTACAGCATCAGGTCAATGTCATGAAAGAGTAAGATTCTAGAAGAATCATATGGATTCATAACAGTACATCAGGTGAGAAAGATTGAAAAAAAAACCAATGGGGCATTTCCATATTGGATGTTAACCTTCCAAGAGGCTTTTTAAAGTCAATTTTAAATGATCACCCAACATAGCTCCCTTCTTTTGACCCCTAGCATACCTCTTCACCAATTCACAAAGCTCTTTCATCTCATCCCTTCCAATCAATCTATCCAATGCTAGCAAGACATCAAAGTCACACAATTCTTGCAATACATTCCCGCTTTCCTTTTCCTCCAATGCAGAAAGAATACGTTTACGTGTCTTTGCCAAAAGTGCCCCAGAATTCCTCTTCACATTTCCGCCCGGACTTGCGTTTTCTCCTCCGGAATATAATCCAACATGACTCAACATTGCTGTGTTAACAAGCAGCAATACAGAGTCCAACTGTGTTGTTTCATCCCCTGCAACCACCGCGGGGTCTTTCAATGTGACGTATCGTGTGCTTTTCAATGTTTCATCTACAACCGGTGCGGTTAAAACACCCTCTGCCACCATTTGAACACAGACATCACTCAGCTGAAACGCCTCTGTTGCACCAACTCGTCCATCCAATGCCAACGTGACAAACTTTTTGCCTTCATCTCTCCCCAGAAGCTTCATCGTTTCGATTTGCAATTTCGATCCTACAATGGCATCGCGTCCATGTACGGGTAGCGCGTCTCCATCCTCGTGGCGGTTCTCGTCCGCGTAGGAGAAAATCCAGCCCAAAGGTCGAAGGCCTAGATAACTGGCAACCCGGATGGCTCTTTCTGGATTAGATTCATTTCGGCGAGCTTCAGAAGAATCCCCGGGATAGCTGGACAATAAACAGTCCTCGTCGTAATGCCTCCCGTTCATCAAGGGCGTTTGCAGCGGTGGCTCCCATATAGCATGGACTTTGGCCACATCACACATTTTCTGATCGTCTCGTGTAGAAGACAATGATGTCCGTGCAACCTTACGACTTTGATCCACTCGTTCTTTGTTAATAGTTCCAAATAGCAATCCGATTCGATTTTCTATTCGCGGTTCACTCATTTGGTTGCTTTTCTTCTTAGAACCGCTTGCAGACGCCGAGTTATTGACAACACAGTGATTTTGAAACCTCGCAGCCCCGACTCGACAAACATACACTCTACCCAGAGGACCATCATTTTGCGGTTCTATAGTGTGCATGGCCTCACGTACGCGCGAAACATCTCCGTAGGATCTCCGGCGCGACGCACCTGCAAGGGCGCGTGATCGTCGAGAGAGAGCAGAGAAGGAGGTGGATTTAGCCAGATCTGGAAATGGGTCGTATCTGTAGCCGTCTTCGCTGTTGGGGTTTTGTTTTGCAGTTCCAGCAGCACAGGGCGGCACTGGCACCTTTGTAGACACAAGAGTTAGCATGGAGCCATGCTCCAGACCAAGTTCAGCGGCAGTTTTTTCAATGCCAGAACCCGACAATTTTAGACTTGTTGTAGATCTTCCCGGAGTTCCCACTTGAACTTCGAACTCTTTGTTTTGACTGTCCAAGTCGAGTCCTGCTGAAGATAGTAACGATGCCAGCGTCGTCGAGCTGGCGTCCTCTTGCAACGGGACGCGGATAACCGATCCGTCAAGGATTCTGACTCGAATTATTGCAGGGCTGATGTCCGCCGCCGCAATAATTGCTAATAAAGCCATCAAAAATCGCCTCATGCTGTCCAACTACCATATCATTTCAGAAATGGAGGCCTTCAGGAGGCGATCGCTGATGTCATTATATCTCCATATCGCCTAAAGTAATTTTTTTGAAATGCAGTAAAACATAATATGTCTTAACAGGGGATATAAGTAATGTCATATCGAAAGGATTCATCAGTAAGATGTCTTACTACTTAGACGGACCTATTCTTACGAGAAGCATTCGAGCCTTCGCCAAAATACTCCATTGGGAATTTTGAGTTTCGTTTACATCGATAGTTCATTGGATCTTCCCACTTGTTGTTGCATCGGCACACGGACAAGAGCTCTACTCGATCACGCATCACAAGTTGTACTCATGATCGGATCTTGGATCTGATGGCAACTAGCGTTCCATTGTACAATACTAAGTAATGTTGATATTGTACAATACCATTCATTCTATTCCATACAACCTTACAGAATCATACGGTACCATGTAAATTATGGTATGGTAGTTCCGTATATAAAAAATTAATCGTTTTTGCACTGTTCTCATTTCGCAGTTTCGATTTTGTATCGTACTGATGATAATCGTGCTTATCTAAACATTGAGGGTTTGTCGACAGTCTGGTAAAAAAATATCAAGACATATCACAACATCATTAAATAATACAGGAACTTGGAAATGATTTCTATTTCATTGACAAGGAAACAAGAACGTCCTATAATGGAAAATTCATCGGAATTCAAATCAGTGTGTGGCGCTGATAGCGTCATTAACCCTACGAAAACCAACACACGCATCAATGGACCACCAACCCTACTTGCACAGCTCTCCAGTCTTAGCTCGGTTGCCTCCACCGAAAGCAAGGATCCCACATTGCCTCCTCCGCCATTGTCGCCTTCTTCTCAACGAAGAGCTATATTCGACAAGTTCTGGAAAAAACATGCATCATCTAGCTCTATTCGTGATGACGATGATAGCGCGATCGTCTCTGATATATCTTCCAAACGCAATAGTTGTACGAAAATCGAACCAAGCTACCTAGGTATTTATTCGTTTGCCCCTCCGTCGCCATTAACCAGTCCAAAGCCTGGATGGAGCCTGAACAACAGCCCCAGTGACGTCAGTTTGACCCCGACTCCGAATCGTCCCAAGTCTATTTTGCGCCGGCATCATAGTGCTCGTGGCATACGAACCGTTCAGTCCATTGAGGAGGAAGATGGAACAGCGGGAAAGCACAGAAGTCTATCAGCATGCTCTGCGTCAGAGATGACGGCGTCGAAAGGGGAATCTTTAGCGCAACTTTCTTTTGCGCCACAACTTCCCTTCGCACCACAGCTTTTTCAAGACGATACATCATCTAATTCCGAAGAACCAGACTGGAATTATTCCACGAGACGATCACCCTTAGCGATGCGCAATCACAGTGTGCATTTCGACCCGACCATAACTGTACGGGAGCTCGTTGGAGGAAGACCCAAGAGAGAGAACGAGTCTTGTTCGAATTGGTTTAGCGAAGATGAACTACAAACGTTTTTCAAGGACGCCGTTCATTTGTGCCACGCATCAGCAATCAATTCGATCAAGGTAACGAGTCATCTTTGGAGTCGCTTTATTGATTTCGCATATTTAGAAGTCTGATTTTTTCCCCAACCGTTGTAGGCATACTCGCCGCCAGAAGTAGCAAAGGAACATGCGAGAGCAGCAAAAGCTGGCATCAAGGATCCAGTTGTGTGCTCCTCTCTTCCGGAGTATCGGGCTCTTTTTGCAGAACCAATCCTCCATGTCACAGACGAAGATGCCATCGTCCACAATGGGAGTGCTGCTTTTTTCCGAATTGCATACAGGATGGTGCGGAATGTTCTCGTTGCTAGTACTTCTCGCAGCACTCAGAAGCTTTTCCAACAGCATATGCTGTCAATGTTCCCGCACGCTAACGTGTACCTTGCAGTATCAGGAGAAGATGCCTTGAGCCGGATGGAAGTCGACTCGTCTGGAGTAATCACATCCCAGCCGTATGATATTGTTATTGTAGATGAAAATTTGCACAACCTCTCAGAAGGGTCGGAACATAAACACGGTGAAGATTCAGAACGTGCCACACCGGTTATGACTGGCTCACAACTTCTCCAGCATATAAATGAAAGTAATTATTGTCATTCAGATGAGAAACAACCAAGCACTTTACCATCGAAGAAGCATACAGGCCTCATGATAGGTGTATCTGCCAACATGAGCGAAGATTGCGACTCGCTACGAAAAGGAGGGGCCGATTTGTTATGGGCTTTGCCCCCGCCAAAGCCCTCGAATTGTCTGCGAAATCAATTGTTGAATACTTTGCTATCTAAACGGGGGAAATCTGTTTTCGTTTGTGGGTGCTAGACCTTCCTGGAGACTATATGCCAAGAGTAATTGCGGTTCTTGATTACAACAAATCCTAAACCGGATTGAGTTCGTTGAAGGAACCAACCACAATTAAAAAGGAAGTGAGAAAAAAGACGCGATTTTTTTATAATACAATCCTTCTATTCCTAGTAGAGTCATGATTGATTGCGTATTCAATCAATTTCTTGTCTAAGCAAAGATCGTCTCTTAAAGCGTAACAAAAGCAGTAACAGCGTACACGACAAGAGCAGAGATCGAAGCGAAGTGAACAGCTGCGGTCGATTCGGTCGCAGGTTCGGTTCCTTCCTCCGCATCACTTTCGCTTTCTTCGCCTTCCATACCAGGCCCATCTTCAGTAGGAGCTACATCTGTATCACTGTTCTCGCTTTCTTCGCCTTCCATACCAGGCCCATCTTCAGTAGGAGCTACTTCTGTAACATTGTCCTCGGTAGAATTATCTCCTCCGTTGACAACGTTGTCAAGCCAATTATTGAATCCTGTATTGTTCTGGAGGGTATCTGTGATGCCTGAAACGGCCTCAGCAGTTGTATTCGCAATGCCACTAGCCCAGTCTTCTATTCCCGACCCGAAGCCTCCGTCAGTGATGTTCATACCTTCGCCGGCAGGTTCGGTGACGTTCATACCTTCACCAGCAGGTTCGGTGGGGTCCATACCTTCAGCTGCAGGCTCAGTTGGCAAAGCTGTGGTAAGTGTTCCGTTGATAGCGTCATTGGCGACAGTCACATTCTCGTCTTGGAGAACGCGTAAGGACATGGCAGAGGCCGAACTGAGGAAAATTAAGGAGGCGGCTTGAAACACTTTCATTGTGATGTGAAGACAGGATGATCAAAAGACGAACTACCTAGAGTTTGAATTTGTGTGTCAAAAATGTGACTTGGTGATATCATGGTGATGTATGATGGTAATACCATATATTATTAACAGGACAGACATTCTGTGGATTCTAGAGCACCATTTTTTCTTTACATTATTTTATCACATATGTGATAATATTGGCATCAAAAAAATCGGCGATAGTTCCAGTTGATCCGAGCGACTCCTCGATCGTGTCAAAAAATCAAAGAAAAGTATCTTTCAACATGGCACATTTTTGTCACGGTCAGCAAACAGGGAGAACCATGAAATCTGCATTTTGAAAACGGAGGGAACAGGTGCATTTCTATCCGTTGCTGAGGTGATACAAGTGAAAAACTATTATGAACTAAAGTTACTACTATAAAAATCGGTTTAAAGGCCTCACTATAGTAAAGGCCTCACTTTACAAAATCTCATCGATGTTCAGGACATTTTTGTTTTGGGGCCCTTAAACCCCTCTTTTCCAACTGAATATGATCTGGACAGATGCTCCGTTGCAAGACCAATCCACCCAAATGCTACCCTCTCCATTATTCCAATTGGTTCCAAAGTTATGGCTGATTGTCTCATTACTTAATGCACCTCACCTCACAACACTTGATGTATTTTTGGTAGGCTTACATATCGTATAGTATCATCATGAATTTTTTTACACAACAAAAATGCTCTTTCCCTTTCTCTGACCTAAGCCATTTCTACAAGTTATATTTTGTATAGATGGACTGAAGCTTGATAAATGATTTTTATGAGTTAAGTTGTTTGTTTCTAGAACATTACAATGAAGCAAATAAAAAACAAACTGTGTAGGACTCTATAAGGTCTTGGTATATTTGTAAAGGATACAATAATGGACATGATGAACAAAGATGGAGTGAAGTGGTAAGCACTACCAAGAATTCTACATAGCATGGTGCAAATACCTTTGATGTTTGAAAGTAATTTCACATCCATTGAAGTTCATCCTGCATTCTTCATGCCAAAATTGGGATCTGCTTTGCTTAACTTTAGATGCAAGGGACTTGACATAAATACATATTCCCATTAACTTAAATGGCTCTATATTGTACACAAAGCTAAACAAATATCTTAGGTTAATGGGAATGTGCAGTTTTCTTTGAGGAGCAGATCCCATGGATGATTCTATTTTATGCTTCTGATTTCTCAGGGGGCAATTACTATGAAATTGTACCGTCATATTTGTTCGTCATGACACTTTTTGACGTCTAACCTTCTTGAATGAAGCAAGGGATCTAAGGAATGGAAGAGGAGGAGAGTAGCAGTACTCAGCCCACTGTATTTTTTATTAGCAAGTGGTCTTTCTCATGTATTAATAGAATTCAAATAATCTAGTTTGTCATACCTGCAATTTTCATCCCATTTTGGTACAATCTTGAATGAGATCTTGGCAATGAAATCTTGGATGAGAGTGAGATCTCAAATAGGCAAATCCCATGAAATCTTGGGGTGGAATCTTGATTGTGATCTTGAATCATTGGATCTAAGAATGAATTTAAGAATGTTGATTAAGATCTAATCTTGTGACTCTCAGGATCTAAAGAAATTGACGAGTTGAGATAAGGACGGAGCTAAGTTTTACACTGAAAACAAGGGAGGCCAGAATGTGGCTAACTCAATTTTATTGTGAGATGTAGTTTGTGTATGAGCAGTATGTCAGGCATCAGTGCTGGGCCTGATCTTGGCCACGATGATGGTTGCACTGCAATGCAGACAACTTCGCCTTGCAAAATTCTTTTGAAAGAAGACAAACTGATGACACCTGATGATTCTCCAATTTTCTAACTTTTTTGACAGCAAAATAATTTATATATTACATGTTAACTATTACCTAGTTATAATCAGTTTTGTATATTCGATAAAACTGAATTATTTTACGAGCTAAAAACTTTTAATGATCTCTCCCATCACCAAGAACAAAACAAAGTGCAACTTCATCCGGTTCCATGGCAGACGCAACAATCAACCAAAGCCACATGCGCTCCTTGTTGATGAAGCCTATTTGCAGGGATTCTTCTTCTTCTCTGCACTGTCAGGATGTTTTGAATGAGCCATGACGTCAATTACAGTTTTTCACAGTGCCCATGCAGTTTTTGTACCAACGATGTAGTGTTTTTGATGCTATTCCGGTTATCTATTCCCGGAATAGGGATATTTTCCCAAGATGAAAAATTGGTTTCCTATTCCTCTTATGATAACTGGAATAGATTGAGTGTCATCTATTCCAGTTATCAATTTGGAGATAAGACTGAAATGTCACATGAGTTGTAGTTTTCTTGTGACGTCACCTATTCCGCACTGTTAAGAGATGCCAAATGCAAA
>JALLPD010002492.1:0-10106 GCA_036940065.1 Cyclotella cf. meneghiniana
ATAATAAAAATAATAATAATAAAATGCAATAGAGCATCACAGAAACACACTGGAAATGACTCAAGGAATAATCCTCCTTTACTAATCACAAGTTTCAAAGCTCCAATCAACCTACTCATTAGATGCATTCATTGTGTTGTTTTGGTCTAAATAGATAACTTGAGGATAGCTTGAAAGAAAACTTCTTGCTGAGAACTATCCAGTGTTTCCTTCTAATCTTGTTTGATGATTTGTGTACAGAGAGCTTCTCAGTCATGAGAGAGACTGGAGTTGTGCACTAATTTGATCAGGCTTTTTCATTTATTTTCTTGTTGTGTAAGCTGCATTTATGCAGATTTATGCCAATCAAGGCTTCACTATCTGAGCTTCATTGCACTAACTGAGGTTCTATGTCTCAACCTCGCATGCGGTTTATCTGATTATATTAGTATCGTTTTTGGAAGTTGGGAGATTGGAGGAGTGTTTGTTGGGAGTGATGTCTGCATTTGTACTGCTACATGTGTTTGCTTCAAACAGTACATGGCAAACTTTTCAATAGATTTGGCAAGAGGAACAAAAACTTCTACCGTAAGATTTGTGCTTAACATATGGGGACGCTTAATTGCTTTTCTAGACTTATTACTCATTTAACATGTGTTTGTACTTTGAAAGCCAAGTCTTGTATATGATTAAAAAATATGGAATGAAAATGAACACCATGTTCATTATTTGATACCCAAACTGTCAGTCTGTGTTTTCTGCTTTTCTTTGTTGAATATATGGAATGAAAATGAGTCCCATCCTCGTAGTTTGTAGGTTCAACACCAAAACTGTCATCTTGTATGAATTTATGCTTGCAATTTCATTATTGTTGTCAAGGTCCTGCTCTGCATCATTCACAAACCTTCCAATTCTCAAAATATTCCTAGCAGCATCAAGGAGTTCAAGGACTATGGAACCTGAATTATAGTCAACCTTCACAACTCTTCACCAAGATGAAGCCCTAGCTTTTGACTGGGAATGAGCATCTAAGTGCATCTTGGCGTTTGACCATGGTCCATCTTCACCAAGAAGAAGCTCCCTCCAAGTATCCTCGGATAGTTTAGATATGAATTTGGTTGGACAATTTGTAATATGAGGTAGCTCCTCGTAAGACCTCTTTTCGCCATCGTTGAGGGTCAATGATATGAAGACATCCAATCGTTTCTTCATTTGAAGCTCTCCAACAAATGTATTCCAAATAGCCTGAAGAGTCATGTTTTCTTCGGTCCCGTCAATAGGAATGTATTCACTATTTACATGCTCTTCTCGCATCTTTTGGACGATGATGTTCACTTGTTGTTTCGTCAGCGAAGGCCAGGTCCACTGTGCTGTAGTCTTTTGCAAACGAGCGAAGTTGGTCTTGAGGTATGCAAAGTTATTCATCCAATGGGATCGACGTCCCTGATAAGTGAGAATGATATTGATGCGGTGTTCCAAAATAGCATCCATCAACTCGTGTCCTTCTTTGCAATCATCCTTTGGTTGCATTAAGATGTAAGGCGTGATCGTTGGAAGGCTCAATTTGAATGTTTCGTTCTTGGGCATGCGAAAGAGGGCCTTTTCATTTAAGTTAAAGGAAACGGGAACTTGGCATTTGAAGTTTCTACCTCCCCAATGTGTCACATTTGCATCAAACCAAATGCTACGATTGCAGTTGTAGTTTCCTTTGGATTCAAACATGATTTCATCAGCTCGAACCATGACATTGCTGTGTGGATCAAACTCATCATGTTGCACCTCTTGTATGAATTCGTCAAGGTCGATTGCGACAGCACATGGATTAGGTTGCAACAGACGGAAATATCGAGTCTGCAACACCAAACAGGCCTGGCCATTGAGACAGTGCTTGTTGGAGTAAATGGCATTACAGTCACTTGCATTTTGGTTCTTTTTCATCGCACGAACAATGCAGAGTCGATGTACTTCGCTCAACTTGGTACTCTTTTTCGGTGCAACGTATTCACTATCAAAGACAGGAACATTGATGTTGCAAACCAGATCATACGTTGCTTCAAACGAATCGTCCTTGATGAATCGAAACATCTTCCAAGTATGATAATCGACAATAGGATTTGTCTGGAATCTTGAAATGTTCCGATGGTAGTATAGACTGTCCGGAATAGCACACAGATTCGTCTTCTTAGGCTTTTTCCACAGCTCCAGCCAGGCAGGGTTAGAACCTTTCACACGTGGATCATGTAGAGAAGGACAGCGTGAACCCATCGGGCTGTGAAGAATATGTGGAAAAACAGAAAGATGTTAACTCATGTATTTTATCAATTGTAGAAATGTCCAACAAAATAACATACCACGAACCCGTTGCGACTTGATCGAAGCACGGAAGACAGAGATAGGTATCAGGATCCTCAATTACTCCATTAGCATACATATCATAAGGATCAGAGAATCGAGCCAACTCATTTGAGCCATGAGCAAAGTTGCAATTTTTAGCATAAGGGCAGGAAAAAGGCATGGACTTGTCGCTTGCCGCCCACTTGATGAAGTTTTTGCACAACTCTGTCTTGCAGTTCTTCTTGGGCGTCACTCCTTGTGAGGCATTGTCTTTGGCTTGAGCGAAATTTTGATGAATGGAGAGATAAACCATGCTCGTTTGTTTGTGATCGTCAATGATGGCTTGCTTGCATTTGATACTGGAAGGAAGCTGGACATAGCGATTGTTGACCTTGTTGTCATTCATCTGCAATATGAGAAGTATGATCAATGAATGAGACAAGTACCATACCTCAGAAGACAGCTACCAATTCATGAGGTTCCCTGATGAAGATACAACTCACCCAACCCTTATCATTACAATAGTTGTTGCCATTCTGCCGGTTTTTGATTTGAAGGCGAGCAGCGTACATATTGCTAAATTCTTTTAACAATCTGAGTTTATGATGCGAGTCTGGAGAGTCTTCACCAGCACTCTCGCAGTTTTATGGGACATGTATGGACCACAGATTTTGATTGGATTTCGTTCGTTCGTCTGCTTCCATTCTCTCATGAGTTAAAAGTCTCAGATGGTTGTCTACTTTCGCGTATTCTTCACTGTCTGTTTCCTAAGACATTAATCCTCTTATCAGACATTCAGACATGTGGTTTCACCGTAAGAATTTCCTAATATAATTCCCCTCGGTTGCACTTGCATCTGATCTTATTCGTGAAAACCGGATACCCAATGAGTTTTTCTGATTTCTTTCCCGTCCATGACGTTTTGGTCATAATTGCGTAATAGTTTCTTTTTCTTGTATTCTCCAGCAGGGCTGCATGCAGACTGCACAGATTGTCCAAGAGATTATTTGTATGGTCTGGCATCTGTCGGTTAGCTAAGCCTTCCCTAAGAAAATCATGACATCATTGAACTGTCGTCATTGTAGCCGCGATTTTTCATTCGGGATCAATTTTTTTATTATGTACCTGCACGCTCTATCTTGGTGGTTCGTGAATGATCACTCGAAAGAAGCCACATTGGTGTCAGCCGCTCACTTTCCAGCTAGGTACTATTATATATCGCAAAATTGTTCTCATTTTTGTATGTCAAAAGTTCTGCTTAAGTTCGCCGGCCTGAAGGGAAAACACATGTAATGACATACGCCAAGATGTCGGAAGAAAAACTTCGAGGATGGAATGTTCACATGGGAGCACTTTCTTGTGCTCTTCACGACAAGGACTCGATCACTAATTGAAGATTCAAAAAAATCATTCGCGCAGGGCAATAATCGAAATGAATTCAAATTCTTTTTTCATTCATAAGAGATGAATCGAACATAATCGAAATAAAATATAAATATGATACCACCCAGAAAAATTCTGGCATATTATGGGTCGGCCATTGTATCTGGAAAACAACATTCGAGACCTTATTTCATGACGCTTCACATCATCTGGTTGTTACAATATCGTAACTGGGTAGGCCTCCGGTCTTCCCCCAAGTGCCTCCCTCAAGTGGGAGTGACCTTTTTTGTCACTCTGTCGAAAACGAAATTTGCCCCCTTCGCCTGTCGCGTTCTGAAATAAAGTTTCCATGGTCGCGTGCCAATCGTCGATAACGCGAGACCCATCTATCCCTCCGTCAATTCCACCCGCTCCAAATCGAACAGTTACCCTCCCCGCACTCCAGAACCACTCCGTCATGCCTTCTGCGGCATCAGAGCTTCCACCTGCAGATGGGTGCCCGGCTGGTAGCCACTGCGGAGCGCCAGCTGCGGCACTTTCACAGCGAGCTCTTCTGTGCCATCCTATTGCACGATAGTGTTGTTGCCTTCCGTTCATATTCGTCATCTACTCCTCCGGTCTCGGCCATCCACCTCCAAATCCAAAACACCACAGCGATCAAAGAGACACAGAAACCCGAGGCAACATCAAGTTCATGCACCCAGTCCTCTCCAGCACTGAAGCCTTCTCCATCTCATCTGCCCACTAGTCTGCCAAGCTCGGCTCGTTTGTCATCACTCCACTCGTCATTTCTGGGGATTTTTCGAACTCCAAGAATACGATCCCAAATGCACCTCCACGCCTCCCGAAGAGCTCGAAGAATTCGTCGAAACTTGCAGGAACTTCCATCGCACCACCGAGGAAGACGAGAACGGCGACAGGTCCTTCTTCTCCCATACTACGGATTTACCGAGGGGAATCCCGACCGCATCCACGATGCAGGGTGGATGTGTGCTCAGCATCGTGTTGGGAGAGCGTTCGGGTGGCTGCACTCTCAATATGCAGGGGCAGAGCCAACAATTCCGGATTACTTAGTTATCGTGGATGATGATTCGTTCATGGATATGGTTGCCGTTATGAGATCTTTGGAGGAAGCTGAAAAGGAGCGGAAGGAAGCTGAGTTTGCTTTGGGTAGGTGCGTTTTTCGGGAGAGTCACGATAGCGTCGTCCCTTTCAACATTACCTATGGCGGATTCAGAACCATCCTTAACAAGGCTGTCATCAAGCAGCTTTCCAAGCCGACAAATTGGTGAGAGTAATGAAGGAAACGATGACAAGGATGGCACTTGATGTAATGACATTAATTTATTAGCAATTGAAGCATCACTTTACATTTGGTCTACATAGCTCAATCATCTGCATCATTTGATGTATTGGTGTTGTTGCATCGATTGCCCTCTTCCTCTTTTGCCTATCTTTTTCCACATCATCAAAATGATGACCTGATCCCAACAAGTCTTCAGGACACTTATTTTTGTTGAGAGTAACAGCACCAGACTTTGCACGCCATGCCCCATATTGGATTCTTCTTCATTCCTACCACAGTGATCAATGTAGTAATTGTGCACATGCATTAAACACATAACAATCGTAGGCACCTTGTTTATTGACATAGACATAGGACTTCGAAGGATTCCAAACCGGTGTACCAAAATGCCAAAAGCTCTTTCGATGGTAATCCTGAGCTGAGAAACATAGAAATTGTATGCATCTTGGTACCGTGTCAGGTACTTACCAGGAATTGGAATTGTCATTTTTTTGTCTTGACCCTATGATGTGATCCTTGATGATGACATCCTGATCAGGATTCATCAAATCTATACCCAATTGTGAAGTAATCCACGCTGTGTAATCGGAGGTACAGCCTGGATGCCTGATGTCAGCCCATCTGAATCTACATTTCTGATCACATCCTGTCATAAGAAGTTACCCATATTTATCTTTTTGATAGCAGTGGAAGCTCCTTTCGTCGATGTTGAGATTCTCACAATCCTTTTTGGTTGGTTGATTAGTCCAAACAATCATTCCATCCACTGTAAGACAAACCTTGTCAAAGTAAGCAGCACTATTTTATCTGAAACCAGGAGCAATCTATCGCTGCTCATCGTGAGAAGGAAACAAGATGCCAGAGAAGGTAAATTCGAACTGAGGACATTTATTGACTGCATTTGCATTTCCATAGATAGAATTGTAGATGATTTGCCTACCCAGTCCATGAGTCAATATTAGGTTGTAGACAGAAGCTCCTGAAAAGTAGCATATAGCCGCAGAAAGCTGCAGCATGGTGGGCACTTCACCATTGACTGTAGCCCCACTATGTCTCTCCCCTGTCCCAAACTCATCCTCTAGATAAGGGTGCAGGGTCTTGTGCAGCTCTAAAAACTGATCTAGATCTGACTTCCATGCCTGCTTAGCATAGCCCCCCAATTGAGCAAACATTGATTCCACGCTCTTTCGGGTGCACTGGATGTTTTCAGTACCAAGCAGTCGGCCACACAGGTAGATATTTTCATCATCTTTATCTAACAGACTGAGAACAAAAGCTGCGGTCAGACTTCCTGGAGGCCGCATCTGCACCTAGATGGTGCTCTGCAAAATACATGTTGGTGAGTGAATGGCATGACTATGATGTTGTTTGCACAAGCTGTTAGGATGTAGAAGACATGTGGAATGTGGAATTGAATGATCAAATGGAAGGGAAGCAATAAATGGAATTCAAAAGTCACCAAGAATGTGGGAGCATCTGGTTCGTTCTGCCAAGTTGAAACAAATGACCTTTTCAATGGACACATCTTGCATGATGACAAAAAAGTGTTGCTCCTACTTTGGGAAAGGCACTTGGGGGAAGACCTGATGTGGTTCCCAGTTATCAATAGACTGGCTCTCACTCTACAGCAAATTGGCCCAATTCTGTTAGTATTGGCACACCTGCTACTCAGTGAAAATATGACTTTTAAGCACAGATTATTACTCGCCATTCATGGGTTAATAGGGGTTTGTTAAGACATGTACTAAGTAAACTCAGAGGGGAAATACACACAAATCATGCATCAACAACTAACAGAATTCTGTCACCTCATTTTACACCCGTAACATCTTCTACAAGGTGTTTGCGCAAATGGGACTTGCACAATCACCAAACAAGATTACAAATGTAATTATGGTTTTACGTAGGAGGAAAAATATTTTCTATGGGAGAAGGCACAAACAACTTTGGCAATGAAAAAACTTATAAGCACTACATCCCCCACAATACTTAACATTTTTGGACAAATTGGTTGAACTCTGCAGCCAAACTGCCAATCAAATCAGCACAATGATCAGCTGAAAGCTGACAAAATAGGCTTTATTATGCCATACTCAGAAGCTGTGTAACACAAATACTTTACAAGTAACAAGTGGGTAAAAGACTAACAGAATTATGCCAATTCAACAGAATTCACTACACCGTGAAGTTAACCAATAATATGTGATCGCACCAACAATAATAACCGGCACCATATTATAACATCAGTTTTTCCCAAAATAACATGTAAAATAATGTAATCCATTCCCCAAGGCAGTGTTTTAGGTCTTCCAATAGTGAATAGCAAATAGCAATTATAGCAATTATATCTTATTTTTCACTTTAGAAAAAACATGATTTTGTTGTAAGCTCAGAATAGAATAGAGAACACTCCAATCGCCCAATTGTGAACCTTCTGCCACCATGAAAAACAAATGAGGTCAATGGATGAATGTACAAACATAAGTACAAACAGACGGATGGCCAGATGGATGACATGATGACAGCCACAGAGTGCTGTGAAAATCATGTGGGAACACTATTTGAATATTGGCACTAACAAAAAATTTGGGGTCAATAGAACTTGCTATTGGGCTATTGGGCCTCATCAAACTGCAATAATCAATAGCAAATATCAACCTTTTTCAATCTATTGACTTATTGGTACCTGCTAAATCAACAACAGCACCTGCCAATCATGAGTAGTCCATTTTAGAGATAAAAATTCTATTCACTAGTCACTTTTTATTCACTGCCTAAACCAACTGTGCAGTAGGTCCTAATAATTTGGACAGCACATTTTGCCCTACAAAATTGGACTGTGTGGTCTGAGGAAGCTCTAATGCCCGACTATGTGGTTGTCCTAAATTGCTACCAATTTAACTGTAGTACTGTTGCACCCTCTTTTGTAAACAAAAAATATTGATTCCCTTCAATTTTCTGTCATTGTCAAAAAAATTCACACTTCTTGGAGCCCAATTTACACAAAATCCAACTAATTTTTGGTTACAGGAGCTTTTGATTGATACATAGGTCGACGGGTCTCAGATGGTTGCTTCTCCATAAAAAATCATGGCTGATAGGCAATGTTTGCAAAAAAGCTTGATCATCATGTCATGTATTCATGTTATGCAGGCAATAACTTCTCCATTTGCAATATAATTGCAACAACATAGCTACACCTCACTCCAATCATTAATAAGAGTGAGAAAGAGGTTGAAGAGGGCTGCCAAGGCCTAAGCAGAAGTAGACAATCCCAATATATGTTGTCTATGTTGCTTGAAATTGGGTTCCTACAAGAGCTGTCAACAAAAAGAGAAGCACTGCAATTTTACTGAACTCATGTTTCAAAGAATACTTGTATTGGTCTGTTTTAATTGAAATAGTTAATGCACTTAGCTCAGCTTCTGCTGCTTTCTTAATTCATTAGAAAAATCACTGCATCACCTGATGGTGTGCAGCATTTTTGTCCCGTCCACCTTCTACCAACCATTACTGTAGCCACATTCTTCTACCATCCATCATTCAGCATCTTTCTGTAGCCACACAATCATTGTTATTCCTACATCAAGAACTCTCCCTTGCCTGCTTGACACATTCAAATTCTAAAGCATCCTTTTCAACTGTCAAATCAGGTTCATGGATGCTGAAACATCACCATGAAAGCTGGCTGAGCAGCCCACCCAAGAGGTCGCAGAAATGAGCAGCATTGAGGACACAAGCAAGGCAAGGATTTAGATGGAATAATATCAGAAGAATGTCTGTAAATATCCACTTATATATGCAAGTTTCCCATTTGCCCTGCTTCTTGTCATGATTGCCACAGTATAACAAATATCCCATACCAGAAATCCTGCAATATCTTACAAAATAATGCAAAATGAACCAAACCATTTAGTTGGACATGTTAGCAATGTGTCGTGTCAGCTGACCCCCCCTGAAAATGACATGTTGGGCCACCATTCCTGACATTTCAAGAAAATTTCGGGAATGTTGGCTCAACATGTCATCAAATTCTGTCACCCGTACCATACGAGACAACATGACATGTCATGTCAGGATGACATCAACCAGCATGTCAGTTGATTCTTTTGGACATAAAGAAAAAAAGCAAAGCTTTGCAGGAAATTGTGCCATAATGGTGTGATTCGGTGTGCAAAAGTCACAAAAATCGCATCCTATGTGCTGATTCACGTATACGTACCATATAAATCGGTGAATAGGCCACAACCGTATGAAGGCTAGCCAGACTTAGCAAAATCTCACCATTTTTTGTACATTTTGTTTTCACCTGTTAACCTCTTTTTTCAGTCTAAATGCAATTGGAATAGATTTTTGATTGCATGGCCAATCTGCCTGTATGCTAGGTGCCCCATAAATCCCAATGGTTCTAATGTTGTAGTACATAATTACACTCACCACACATAACATTTTATAGTTGAATTCAATTTACATATTGGGCTCCAGACATCTTGCCAGAATCAATGAGAAAAATGGTGTGAACAAGAGGGGGTGTAATAAATGGATAGAAATAGGGTGCTATCTATGATTATTTATATGCTTTTTACCTTACATGCTTTATCTTACCAAAAACTCTGTGTGAATGTTACAATTTACAGAATCTCATATGATTTAGTGTGACCTACACACCATTTTTAATGGTGGCTATTTCATTCTACTATTTTTCAAGTACAAGGAAACTATCTGTCAATTTGGGTCCAATCATTTTTTTGTGGTGGCAAAGACCACATACAATCACATATGGGAATACTGCATTATGTTGTTTGTGATTCAAAGTCCACCCGATGGCTCAAAGTAACTTCCAACTAGTGCCATATATCAAAGAGCATGAGCTTAAAATGTGAATAGATTCCCATCCAAAGCTAGTGATGCTAACACAGTGGAAAATTAAATGAATCTGATCTATTTACCAAAGTACACTACGTTATGGTACTGTACTTGGGAGATGTCACTTAATTTTCAGATTGATTTGGTGACATGAGCCAAGTATCTACATGTCCCTTTATGTAAGGAAGGACCTAAATATGGCCCTTAATCAGGACACAAGAGTTGTCCTCTTCCTTTT
>JALLPD010002493.1:0-10101 GCA_036940065.1 Cyclotella cf. meneghiniana
TGAACACAACAAGTGGATACATATGGTTTGGGTGTGATTTAGGTAACACCAGTGTCGAAAGAATTTTGGCAATGGCTTATTGGAAAACCACATAAACCTAACATAAATGAAACATAAATTTTCATCACATAAATTTAATACGAATTTTGGCAACCGCCCAATAAGGGTTGCACACAATCACAGCCTTCGAAACCCTATCCGCAACAGTAGTCGCCAGTCCACTCTACTCCGCCTTTGCCCAAATGAAATAATAAGGGCTGTAGGAACATGTCCATACTGTACAAAGCGACGTCACAGCATTACCCTTTATTAGGAACATGAACAGTACAGGCCCAAAATCAAATCATTTTAATTTAATATTACCTTTAAAAGGCATTATATATTTTAGCTCTCAAATTACACTCATAGTAAATCAAATTCGAAGTTTCAGAATTTAAAGGTAGTCAGGATTTTTCATGAATTGGACGATAATTGATAACATGCAGAGGTGTATGGTATGGTACATAACATGTGTTACTGACACGGGCTTGGCAAAATTCACGTCTGGACTGAAAGCCACCCTCCCGACGTAGAGCGCGTTCCCCACTATGACTTCGACACTTTATATTGTGTTGTATCAACTTTTGATTAGCTTTCGATTACTTGGGTATGGCCGGCATCATTGATCTCAGTGCTTGACGATCGTACATCACATCAGCCGAATCCATCCCGATTGAGCAGATAAAAATGAACGGAACCGCTACTTTCCGCTCACACCTCATGCAACACTTCGCAGCAATTGCACGGACACAGTCAAGGCCTCCCATCGCGCTATTTTCATTCGAGGGCAATGGCCCCGACGAAAGACCAAGCACCCGACGTCATGATATTTGTCACCACGGGAAGCCGACGAGTTCGATGTCTCACCAATTATCTTCAGTATCGGGTGGTCCTTGTTCAGTTTATGATAATCATGGCAGAAATCGATTTTCGTCTTCGCAATCTCACTCATGTGCAGACCTCGATAAAGAAACGACAACGTTGACATACACGCCGTCAAACAGTGCAGAGCATCTGCAGAAGTTGATAGCATCACGACGAACTGTGTCCAACTTTATATCGTCACCGAGGTATTCCAACGATTCAATTGACTCATCAATTGAAAGTTCGCGGGAGTTTCTCCGATCTGCAATCAAGAGAGGAGTAGAATGTGCATCGACTGCTCCAAACCATAAGATGACCGAACCCACCACATTTTATCGCATTCTATCTCCATCCGCTGCCTCAAAGAGGTTGCTTGACATTGTGTATGAGGTCACTCTACAAAGATTGCAGAAACAAAAGCTCAGTGGAGAAGAGGCGTGTCGCAGTGAGGCGCTGAGAAAAAAAGAAAAATGGGCAAGTATTCCTGCATTTTTGGTTGTTACCGTTGGCGGCATGAACGATCAAACTCCATCACTGCTGGCCGCCGAAGATCATAATGATTATTTTTCAGAGTTACCTTATGTACCTCCAAGTGATACTCGCCAATTAGAGGATTACGCGTCAACATGTGCCTCCATTCAAAATCTGTTGCTGAGCTTACACTCCGAAGGACTAGTCTCCAAATGGGCCACAGGTCCAGTAATTCGAACTCTTGCATTTCGGGAGTTGGTGGGTTGTAAGCCAAGTGATATGGTTGTGGGATTAATTTTTGTCGGATGGTCTAAACGTGAACCAAGGATGCCTCGTCGGCAGAGGATCTTGGATGGGGATCTAATGAGGGACCTCTAATTGATACCGTAGGTCTCTTCACCTATTGACTCTGGCTCAACAAGAAGCAACTAATTATGCTTAAATGAAAGATTGATAACTAACCAATTTGGTGCAATTATTTCACCAAATCAATTACACTTTCACAATTATTGTCAAGGAAACGACCGAATCTGCCGCACTGCCGGAGAAGGAAAGTATGCCTCTCCTACCAACCCCGGGAGATCTCATCGCCTTCAGCGAAAGCTCCACCTTCAAAATACCTCGTGGCACCATCCCCGTCCGATTCCGACGGCGACGACTCATGGCCCCTTCACAACCGATGGACAGCCGAGCTATTATTTGGATGGCATTGATATTATTTCTCTTGAGGAAAGATCGCAAGGAAAGGTAACATCTAAGTTATTTTTTATCATGTCCACTGTAGAACCTATAAATTCCATCGTGCACACATACATTATACACAAATGTGTCTTACACATTTAAGGTAGTTCATCATAGAGATAATAAAATATGGTGCCATTTTCTTTTTCTATGTCGCGCTTTGTTCGCGCCAACTTTTGTTCCGTCACTTCCGTGGTGTCATCTGTTCATAAAGAACAACTTCGTCACCCTTAAAGATGTAAGTAATTAATAGATATTTACTTGGTCTCCGATAAGTACAAAATGGAATCTTTTATATGTTCGCACCGTCGTGATAGGTTGATCCGAATCTTTCCAGCGAACAAAAAATCTTCTCCCACCCAAAAAATACAACCTCATCGCCACGCTTTACTTCCACACATGAAATAAAATGGCACGAAGACAAGTTCGTTTGGCATGGCAGCATTGGCGACATCTCCTTTTGCAAAGCTGATGATATTATTTTATAGAATCAGATTGAGCTGTTTGTTGATAAAATGCCATAAAAGCATTCATCACCGCAAGCCATGGCGTCAACGCGCAAACACCGCTTCCAACAAAATAGCAATCCACCCATGGCAACACACAAGATGTGTCTCGCTGTCATCGTCATCGCCTTGCTCTCTCCTCAGTCAACAGACGCTCTGACGTCCTCCTTCCACGGAATCTCCGTCTCCATTGCTCCACCCCCGCAGCAATCACGCGGCCGCCAATGCCCAAATGAACTCGTGATGCGCAAGCAAAAGGCATCGGACAAACACACAGCCAGATTGCAACGCGGCGAAATGTTACCTGCCGGGACGAATGCGCTTCTTTCTCCATCGCCGCCTATGCAGATTTTGTCGAGTGGGTTCACAAAGAATCAATGGAAGGAGAAAAAGATTGAATTGCGAGCAGCGGGCACTGCGGGAAGAGCCGTCGCTGCCGTCGGGGGGAGGGGAAGAGCGAGGAAGAGACTCAAAGTTTACAATTCCTTGAATTTGTACCACGAGACATTCTTGAGTTTGATTTCCGAGGAGTACCGAATGGAGGTGAGACTATCGTTCACGTTGATCGAAACAGAGATCCTTCTGTTCACATGTGTATCATTAGTGGTTTGCCACTTGTTCATTTTGTGTCATCGAAGCGACGCATCCATCTGCAAACACAAGAGAAGCTCAGTTCAATTGCAGACAGTTGGATGTTCATCATTGTTCACATCATTCAGATTTAGCAGCCCTCAACAATTCCATGTCTCATTTTCCATGTTTCACAGGAGGCAGAAGTCATCACCCGTCTCGAATCTTCCCTCGCCGATCCCTTCTCCTTAGAAACGTCCGGTCATGCACTGTTTGACATGCATCCTCAACGTCGTGGTAATTTGTTCAGCGATGAGGTGTATCGATTGCAAAAGGCCATGGATGCCACCACGACATTTCACACCGACAAAACCAACAAAGAACAAGCATATTACCAATCAAGTCCTCTACCACCCAATCATAAATTTTCACGGAACGATGTCATCGTACTCACCTTGCAACCTCGAGGGACCGGAGATTTTATCAGCACGTCCTCCCTCCCCACCAATCCCGATGCCGTACTCCTAGAGGCACGAGTGCTCAATGTAGGCCCGACCTATCTAGATGTGGCAATCGCATCGGGACAATTCACACAAATATTTGGACCGGCCTCCAATAATCTCGGCTTCGAAGGAAAGGGAGACCCAAATCTAAGATTGAGAGTGGATCGATTCTTTTCGAATGTTCCCTTTCAAAGAATGGTGGCGGCGCTCGGACAGATAACTTCGGTGAAGGGGGGTCAAGTAGTGGAGACGAAGCCGGGGTTGGATAAGCGTGTGGGGGGGTTTCAAATGGACAATTTATTGAAGGAGGTAATTCTTTCTACTTTTTCAACGACTGGTGATGATATGACCAGTGTTTTGGAGTCAGATGGATTGGATTTGGGTGACTTGGTAAGTTCTTCATTTGTAACTGGCGATCCTATGACAAGGTAGAGATTGGTACCTATTCATGATTTGCATGCCTCCGCTATGACCTATTCAGCCGAAAAAGCTGGCGAAACCTCCCCTTCCGAATTCTCCTCAACTTGCGAGCCAGGTGATGGCGAACATTCAGACAAATCCGAATGGATTATTTCCAGCTTACAATGAACCGCAATTGACAGCTATTCGGGCAGCATTGACTCGTAGATTAACACTGATACAAGGTCCGCCAGGTATGTCCGCTTTTTGTGTATTGGTTACAAGTTTTAATTCAAAGCGACACGTGGTTACAAATACTGGAACGCACCGTTAATACATTGAAGGAACTGGAAAAACAACCACCGCTGGCTCGATTGCATTCGGATTCGTTCATCAGTGTCGTAACATTTCACCCTATTGCAAAGTGTTAGCAACAGCCTTTTCTAACGTCGGTGCAGACAATCTGGCAGAGAAGTTTCTAAGCCTCGGCCTCAAAGTGGTACGTGTTGGAAAGCCGTCTGGAGTCTCAGAATCTCTTTGGACACATACGCTGGACGCTGCGATACAAAGAGACCCTTTTGCCCAGAAGGCACTCGATGAGGCATCGAGGATAACTGCCAAGGTAAAATTATCTAGTGATGTAGAAAGGAAACGGAAAAACAAAGGCTCTTTGTCAGCAGAACGAGCGAAGCGGGACGAGGCAACGGCTGCTGTAAAAGCGTCTATTCAGGCAAGCATGTTTTGCTGGAATTATCGTGTCGTGTCAATTCAACAGATTCGCCAACTTCTTGTTCTGTTTTCAAAAGGCTTGCAACATAGCTGCAACTAAAGCTCTTCGTGAAGCAGATGTAATTGTTGCCACATCGATTGGCGCTGCAGATCCACAGCTTTTGGCGGCATGCGGGATATATCCCGAAGAAGAAGACGAAGTTAAGAAAAACGCGGACATGGACGAGATGTCAAAGTCACAGTTCGGAATCATCCGTGAATTTGCCCCCGATAACCTCCCTCCTCTTTCACTCCCATTTGTTATCATTGACGAAGCCTGTCAATCTGTCGAACCAGCGAGTTTGATACCCATCGTTTCGACAAATAGCTGTCGGTCACTCGTGATGTTGGGTGACCCTTGTCAGGTGAGGATTTATTTTTCTTCTTGCTCGTCTTTGAGATGTCATAACTAAAAATCTCCGCAAACAGCTTCCGCCAACTGTACGAAGTGACACCTCGGCCACAGGGACATCACCACTCTCTATCGCTCTCATGACGAGGCTGTCATCAATTCCAGACTTACATCCTGTCACGGTCACAGCCCAAAAGGATAAGACACCCATAGAAACGAAATTCATACAGTGCAAGCCTACTAGACAAGCAGTGGCGAAGGTTTCTGACGGAGGCAATTCTGTCTCATACAGAAAGCAGTTTTCTGGATCTGTTCTGCTGTCGATGCAATTTCGTATGCACCCCTCTATTGCTGCATTTTCTTCTGCAATTTTCTATGACGGCTTGCTGTCAAGCCCGCTCACACTCAGCAATCAACGCCTATTCCCGTTGAGACTGCACAAACACTATCCCGCAGGTAATAAAGAGACTTCGGTTAGATTTATCAATGTAGGGGGTCGGAATAATGAACACAGGGGAGAAATCACCGAAATAGGCGAGCTCATGTCGACTATTGCTACATCTGATCCCTCAAATAGCAGCTACAGGAACGAGGAAGAAGCAAATGAAATTATAGAACTGCTTAAGATTCTCCTACGCCAAGAGGAGGGCGACTCGCCCTTCCAAGGTTCAATTGGCATCGTCACTCCTTATGCTTCTCAAGTTGCCTTGATTAAGACGATGATGGCGAAAGATGACGTTATTCGCGAATTGGCACAGTCATTTCCTCAGGAAATTGAAGTGAAATCAGTGGAGTAAGTGATTTGAGAAGTCCTTCGTGATGTTGTTTGTCCAAGACTTAAATTAACCTTTCTGGTCACTGGCCATTCCGACTTAGTGCATATCAAGGCAGAGAACGTGATATCATCATCTTTTCTGCAGTACGGTCGAACCGCAGAGGTCGCATAGGCTTTTTGACAGATTGGCGACGTATGAACGTTGCACTAACACGAGCGAAGAACGCTCTCGTCGTGATTGGTGATGCTGCTACTTTGAAAGAAGGCGACAAACACTGGAGTGCTTTTGTTCATTGGTGTGAAAGTATGGGCTGCTTCGTTGACAATAGGAAATGTGAGTCATAATTTTGTGTGTCTTCGTTCGTTTCACAATTCATTGCAATTATAGAATAAGTTTAAGCTGTCGTTTGATTGTTGACATAATTGTCTTACTCATATCTCTGCAGAAAATAGTGTTACAATGCAATTTCGGTCGAAAGTCGCATAAGTCAAGTTGATCCCTTAGCAAATTTCATGCGAAACATGACTTTTACAAAGTAGCAACCTAAAAGATGCCAACTTGAATTGACACGAAACTAACACAAATTGAGTCTCCCTTCCAACCCCCTTGCCAAAACAGCCTCATTCAAATCCTTCCTCAGTTCTGATATTTCCTGCCCCTCCCCTTTGGTATCCCCGCCCCAATCCATAATATAGTCCACGCTGGTCTTTTGAATATACAATCCCTCCAACTCACTTCTCATTTCATCTTCTATGTCTTCTATAAATTTTCCAATGCTAGAAATGTGTCCCTCATCATTTGCTGTGGCGTCGACTTCACGTTGTCGTTGTTTCGTCAGCGATCCAGATATTGTCGTGCCACGATGACGAGTAATCGATATGTAAATTGTAGATTCTAGGGAGTATAACCACTTCTCTTTGCGTTTCGACGCCTCCAAAATATGAATGCTGCTCCATCTGGATAAAATATCATTGTTATCATCGCTTCCTGAGTCATCTTCTTTGGTAGTATTGTAGAGGATGAAACACCCCGCAAACCCCGTGCTGTCTGTATCCCACAAATGAACCGAACCAAGGGAGGATTTTCCGTAGTACAATTCACGATAGATGTTGAAAATATCATTGAATTGGGACTGAAGCTTAAGTAATCTATGAGAGATGCTTTTGTTGCTGCTGTTGTTGGCGTGAGGGCATGCTAGAATCTGAACGAGAGAATCACGAAACCAATTAAGTCGTTCATTGATTTTCACAGACTAAAAGAACGTTTGAAACACACCGTCTTCCCATCATTATCAAAATCCTTGCACACTTTCAATGGCACCGAGACGCATCGATTCAGTTCTTGCGCTAACTCCGGCGTCACTAGTTCGGTCAAGCGCGAGAGAATCTAAACATAACAAAGCACGAAGTTCGAAATGTGTGAGTTTATCGGAATCACTTTCGATTTGGATTTATAACTAGGCGCAGCGCTCACCTCTTCTGCATCGTCGGGATTTGTTCGTCGCAAGATATCGAGGCAAGATTGTGTGATGGTGGACGACGACATGACTATTTACTTGTCGATCGTAGATCTAATAGGACCGGTGTTATGGAGGTGAGGCTGAATGAGGGATGAGATGCCAGAGAATACAAAATAAAGTCTAGAGTACAACCTGACTAGTTGCGGGAATGATAATATTATTTCTTACTATATAAGATGGATGTATGACTACAAAACACTCAACTCATGGCTGGTCACAAGTTCTGTGTGGAAGGGGAGATAATGGCATCATCAGACCTGAGTCACTACTCAAATCTTTGAATTCCAGTGGTATCAATTCTGTTGGGAATGGAATCATTGGGTATCACAATATAGTTTCGCTTTGTTGGCCGACTCGGCTCAATTCCCCGTTGACTCTGACTTTTACGTGATGATCTTTTCTGGAATCTTGCATAGAACCTTCCAAAGCAGGGTGATACATCTAGTTCCTCAAAGACATCAAGCAATTTTAAGTGCTCAACTGTTGAACACAGAGATTAGATCAAGTTGAACAGCAAGTATATGTAGAAATAGTTTCTCATTGAAGCTACTTTGGTCAATACAATAAGAAGATTGCACATATTGAAACTTACAGGTTGATTCAATATGATAGACAAGTCTGTTGATGACAAGTCTCTCAGCAAGCTTGCAGAAACAAGATGTAAGTGAAACTGGATGATAGCTGCTTGATTCTAATGGTGATTTGTCACCACCTTTGAAGATCGGACCCATGACGGAGTTCAGATTTGACCATGGATGAATACCAGTGGCCCAGAGAAAGTTAATCAGCCAGAGGAAGCGTTGTTTCAATTGATCATCTGATTGGATCAAGAACTCGTTGTAGAACCCATCATCTCCACAGGCATGCCCTCGTTGTAGATGTGGGATGGCAACATCTAATCCATCTAAGGAGAAGGTAGAGCACATTCAGAATAATCAGGACAAAATTGTATCTCTTGAACTTTTGTCTGAGAGATCAAAGTTTTGCTCAGTCTCTATGGTTCATTGGATGGGAAGTTTGTTCAGACACAGAGGCAAAGTATTTGAAAAAAAACTCTGCCTTACTGCTATTGGAAGTGACTGGTCTTCCTGAAGGAGTTTTCATTATTACATTTGGAGGTGCACCCGCTGTTTCATGAGTGATTGCTTGAGAAGACATGACTTTTGATGGATCTGTAGAGTAGTTCATGTTTGAGCTGAAGTCCTACTATGCTTTTGTCTTTGCAGCTGTTTCAATAACCTCACATGGGATTGTCTGAATTGCTTCCAGTCATTTCCATCTCCAGTGCGAGTAGCATTGGTCCAAGCATCATTTCTTGTCTACAATAAGTTCTGTAGTCTATTGGTACACCAACAAATAAGATCTGGTTGGCATCCGTTAGGAAGATCTTTGAATGCTTCATCATGAGCACAATGAATTGCATCATTGATGTAATAAACTTCTTCCATCAAACTCACTGGACAAAGATTTTGTTTAGATAGTCATAAATGAAGCAATTCACTGATGCATTAAATTCATCCATTTTACTTTTCTCCAGCTAATGGATGTCTTTCACTCTTTTGTCACAAAATAAATTCGGAATGAATGAATGCAATCATGGTAGTCATGGCAATAGAAGATTTTGTCATGATGAAATTTACCAATGAAGGTTTGGTGTTCCAATCAATCACTGAATGTAGATTGTTGAATTTGAGTGGAAGAAGGTCACATCAGGGCTGACATGACAGGTAAAAGCTGCTCATCACCTTAATACAAGGCCATTGATAATCATTTCATTCCAAATGTGTCTCTAGTACTAAAGATGGAAGAGAAATTCCATGAAAAGAATGCAGGGTGTCATGGACACAACAAACAACCTGCCAGAAGATTTCCAGATGAAAAACAAACCCCAAACAAAAAGCCACTTGTAATGCTGAGAGAGACCAATGCCTTGAACAAGGGGAGAGAGAGTATGAGATGTAAATTTGGTCCTTGAGTAGGGTGTGAGTTCTAAGTGTTAAATGTCTTTTATTCTTGTGATCAGCTATCACCTTGTGAAGGTGGATGCCATTGATAGTCTGGGAATGATATGCTTGGACGATAGAGAACCTTGGAGAAACCGTGATTTTTTGACAATTGTTTGTGTTCCTATGTAGCACATAGACAAGAAATTCAATGATATTGTTTCCGTCTGTTGTTCTCATGCATGGAACACGACACTGATAATGACCATGTTTAGATCTCAACCAGAACAACCTACTTCTAAATGTTTTGGATATTGAAACATTGGTATTGTAGGAACAAATATGAATTCTATGTTAAACCAAACACACCAATGCTTTTCAATGAAGTGAGGAACAAAACTTCATTTTTGCATTAAAAGGAACAAACTAATTTTTTCTATCTCATGCGGAACAAACATTTATTTTTTCATCTCATGCAGATATCATAGGCCAAGAATCTGCTTACACTTGTAAGCTCTAGCAGCTTCCAACTGGACCTCCCAAAGGTCTCCTGCACTTTGTCTTGAACAAAGGTAGTATGCAAAGTCACAACATATTAGTTTCTCAGAAACAACATATTTCAGTACATGCTTAGCAAGTATGTTTCACAG
>JALLPD010002494.1:0-10113 GCA_036940065.1 Cyclotella cf. meneghiniana
TTTGTTTTTCTTGTTTCCTGGGCATGGGACTGGTCATAGGAGGGTGGTAGGGGACTAGTCTAAAAAATAAATTAACACTTATTTGGACTTAGATTTTTTATCTTCATACCATATTACTAGTAGTATAGCTAGACCTTGTTTTAGGTTGTATTTGTAGAGGAGAAAAACACCAAAAAGAAAGGTACATATCTAAATACATATTTTTTATCATGCACACATTTATACCTTTTATTGCGATCACAATATCTCAGTAGACTGTACATGATAGTATACAACACTACAGGTAATTCCATCATAAAAAAGTTTTATGATATTGACGTACGTATATCAACAGATCAATTCATTATTGGAGTATCAAGTTTTACTTATAATGTGATGTCATAGAATGTGCACCTCTCTGGATAGAGAAAGCTGATAAGTGCTACAAAAATGACTATGCCTCAATGCACATTTTAAATTCTTATACTCATGAATCAAAAAATGAGGAAAACGAGAGCTGGAATCCCTTTTCAAACTAGTACAGCCGGTATGAGGAGAAGACTAAAAGATGGATTGTGTCAAGTCTGTTTGACCACAACAGGAGGCTAATGAACATAGATTAAATTTGTCACAATACAGTAGTTAGGCATATAATGTGGAAGGTGATAAATCATACTTTAAGGCATATTTTTGACAAGATTCGATATTGAGCATATACCTGAGATGCCAATGCTTTCTTGTTTTTGCAAAAATAATGTTTAAATCATCCAGCCACGCTTGTGTGCAAAACATGTGTGAATATTGTGAATTTTTGAAGTCACAAGGGAGTAGTTGACTACATTGCTCCATCAGCTTTAGAAAAACATAGAAATGACTTGGATTTGAAGCTTAGAATATGTACAGATATAATTTTCTCATACCTGATATGTGCAGTACTCTTATTGATGTTTAAAATGTCTGTTATGAGGCCACTTAATTGCGTTATGTATGCAGACATTTATTAAGACAAAAATGTGCGAGGTCACAGTGCTGGTCATGTACAGTCATACAATCAAATATTTTATGCCAAGATCATATACATTCTACTAATACCATGGTCATCAAGTTGAGGATCTAGAGGACATGGCAAAGATCTGAAAACATCCACTTTTCCACTTTGCTTTCTTATTTCCTCTGAGTGTAACAAATGTTACAGTCTTTTTAATGACTTGTACCATTTATTTATATTCAGTGAACACACATCTGCACAACATATGTGCAAATCAACTTGCAATGATTCACTGCAAAATTTTGGTTTAATAAATTTGTCTGTAGAAGTTAGAATTTTTTGTGTTAGTTAAGACGCTAAACAGAAACTTCTATGATCAATATGAAAGTCAGAATGATAGCTGTAGATCATTAACAACATTACATTGTTGGCATTGCCACAGTGATTAGTGTGCAATAAAGATAGTTGACCATGGTGCCCTTCAAAAGAGTGCATGGGCTGAGCATAGCCATCACTCATCTTGTTAACAATATCAATAGCAAGTTGTGAGGTCTTTCAGTCTCAAAAAGATTGTATTATCAACAACTGATTGTTTTTCATTGAATGTTGCTCTTCTGAATTCTGAGAAGTTATTGGGTGTAAAAGACATTGCAGCAAAAATGCATACTTAAATCAGTTTTTTGAACAGATGACATGAATAAACAACCTGATAACCATTTTATAATAATTTTAAAGATAAGATAACATGAGGCAGTCTTTATATCATTGTAATTTTTCAATGCTAGCATGACAAAAGTATGACAACTCATTATGCCTGTAGGATCTTAACGATTAAGCTAGGCAGCCCTCCTCAGAAGACAGTGCAAAAGTCTAAAGATGACCAATTAAGGCATATCTGTCTTTTGAATTGGAGAGTTCCTGTGTATGTGTACTTTGGTCGCAGTAGGCATTGGATCAGATTCATGGAATTTGAGTTTCAAGCCATTGTGTAGATTTCCTTCTAGGATGAAGAGTGACTGTGTTGATTATTGATGTTCCTGCAAGGGAATATCCAAAGATAAAGCAACATAGGGCAGTAATTGTATTATTGTGAACTTTCATTATTAACATGGTGAAAGTATGACAACCCTCTAATCTTGTAAGGCTCTTAACAACCAAAAAAAATCAGTCCTCTACAGAGGACAGTGAAAGGCTTAGGATGAGCAATTAAGGCATATCTTTCATGTTAATTGGAGTGTCCCTGTGTATGTGCACTTGCTCACATCAGGCAATTGATCATATTCATAGAATTTGAGTGCACTAGTAAAAGATACCAATATAACCCAAGCCATTTTGAAGATTTCCTTCAAAGATGGAGAGTGACTGTGTTGCTTGTTGATATTCCTGCCATTAAGAACTATTCAAATCTATTATATCACTGTCACAAAATAGGATGCATACAAATACCAATTGTCATCACAGAAAGAAACATCTATTGGAAGATGCATCAACCAACAAGTTATTAGGCATTATGATTGTTTTGAAGCACTGTTTTGTTTTTGTACTTATTCGTGATCATTTTACTGTATTCCAATTGTTGTATTTGATACAATTTTTGCTTGGTGTAAATAACAAGGGGGCTCCTTACAAAAGCAGATGAACACAAGAATGAACATTTTTTCTATACCAAAACAAGTGTTTATTAGTAAATCGGCCTTCTGTAGTTAACAATTTCTATCAAGTATTGCCAAAATGCTTTTATCTAATGCCATAATGGTGACTTTTTGGGTTCTATTGAGCTAGGATGAAGCTAGTGTTCTCAACCTCAAGGGGCTGTGATTTTGCTTTGGTGCTAGATGCATGTTATACTGTCCTAACAGTGCTGTGTTGTGGTACCAAATTGAGTCTTAATCTGCCAGACAATAGAAATTTACTGCCCCCGGACTTCAGTGCTACTCTAGGAACATTTTTGAGATCAATGATCCCCAGAGCATTCGTGGAAAGTTTAGTGACACTGAGTAAACGGCATAAGAGGGTTAGATGCTCATCAGAAAGCAGAGTAACATGAACCTCATGGCAAAAAAGAGACGCTTAATATCTGCCAACCCAAGATCACTGATAAGGCCAACCACCGCTGAAGAATGTTGATGCCCATTCCAATACTACACAAAAGAGAGAAATAGAAAACAATGAGGTTGAACAATTGGAAGTTTTATTATACATTGGCTAGTTAATGCACGCTGAGTTTGGCAACATGACAGACCACTGCTTTGGAAGCATCACTCATCTCACAAATACAGTATGCGCGTGAGAGTGTGTGAATCAATAAGACGTAAAAAACGCTGGCACAGACAATGACAGCGGTATATTGCCTGCGATGATTGTGGTGTTGTCTTCATCTTGCATTTTTTCCTGCTTACTAATTGTCACATAAAGAAGGTGCACATGAAGATATGTTTCCAGAGTCTCCCTCTACTTGGTATAGTGAATGATACGCCTACACAAGACTTTTAGAATGATCAATCGAAGTCAACGAGAATGACGACAGCTGTCCTCTTAAGCAGTTCACTTCTGGCAAGGTATGATTGTTATAATCGAGCGACAAGTTTGATAGACCAGTCTGCTCCGATGGCATCGGAACAATACGATGTGGTGGACTCTTCGGTTGGTGGGAAAGATTTCGTGTAGCTTCGATTTGAGTGATCTGGAGGTTATGAAATGCGAAATCTCGAGCAAGCATCAATGTTGTATCCATCGCGGAGCGATTGGCAGAGAGGTAGGATTCAAATAAGACCAGCATGGATTCAACTAGATGGTTTTCCTCATGTGTGCGGTTTGGTCGGAGAAGGACGAGGCGGAGTGACATGATATTGTGGACTTGGGATGAGAGGGGTGAGTTGTCATTAGATGGCATGTTTTCGCCAAGGAACGAAATAAGGGATCTTATTTTGTCTTTGATTTCATCGGATGACTGAGAAGCGTTTGAAGCTTGTGATTGAGGTGGTACAGCAGAGGGCATTCCTTGGTTTTGATGCTGGTCAATCAGGGAGACGCCAACGGCAGAAGTAGCAGCAACTGAAGTGGTCGTAGGAACCCCTACTGCATTCCTTTCTCCCATGTCTACTATCAACTTGTATCGAGGACACGGATTCATTGCCTGCACATCTCTCATTACCTTCTCAACCATTGAATCATCTCTTTCCCTGTCACGCCTTGAGTACAAGGCCAACACTATTCTGCCGACATTTGAACTCCGAAGGGGTATTGCCACCGCTGTCTGTATTCCAAATTGTATGGCACCGCCCCGTCTTTCAAATAAGGCAGGAGAGGCATTGGAAACATTTTGATCCCATTCTGGTTGGCCCGATCGAAATACCCGACCCGGCATGCCACAGCCGTTCGAAAAGCTAAACTTCTCAGAGTAGTGACCAAACAGAGATAACGATTCGATTTCGTCTGAGGTCATCGGGACGGGAATAAGAGATGATTTAAATGAATTGTCAGACAGCAGGTCTCCGTTGTTTGAAGGCAGCATTTGCCTGCTGGAAGATGCACTTCCTGCAAAATACAATCTACAATTCGGGGGAACGTTGACTCCACTTCCCAATGTCGAGAGAGATGGCTCGATCATGCTGTGCGTTGCACTTGGCAGCGATGACGGACACCAAATGTCTACGTGTTCAAAGGGCAAATTGGTCCTCTCAACGTAGGATATGATCCATGCCAAAAAAGGGGCGGCAAATCGAAAGTTTGGTTCCGAGGAAGACGAAGGTGAGTGAACTGACAATCGATGGTCATGGCAATTGTCTCCTATCAACGAACTGCTATAATCTTCATCAGAAGTATCGGACGTCGCACTGGATGCTCCTTTCATGTCGTTTTGTTCTGATCCATTTGCAAAGGAGGAATACACACTCTTCATCTCAGCACCACCCGCAAGAGTTGCTCCGCTTCCACTGTCATTCACCAGAGATGATATTAATGAATCAAAATCCACATCATCTCCATGCTCCAAGCCATCAATGAATACACCATCCTCCCTTTTCGAATCAACGCTCCATGCTTTTCCGATTAGTATTCGTCTCTTCACCATTCTGTCTATTTCTTGTTTCTCCGCTAGTCGTTTTTCTAAACGATCTACGCTCTGAATCCAACTATTTGGGTCGAAAGGTATAGTATACAATGAGAGACGATCCGCAAGATGGTCTTTCCATAAGCGACACATGTGAAATTTAATCTCTTGTTGTTCTTGATTTGGCAAAGAGCATATGAATTCCTGTTCTAGTCTACTCAATTCCACAGCGTCCTGCTTGAAAAGGAAACCACTCACACAACAATAACGCTGCATGCTCAAATTGGCATGTTTCATCTTTTTGGTCAACCTGCTCTGTTTGCTTTTCAGTATGTCGCTCAGAAAATCCAATAGTTTGTAATCGATTCTTAGGGGAAGTGACCCCGATAGGAAATGAGATATGAGAGCATCGCGAAATTTTATTTCGGTCGGGGCCCAACGTCCTGTCCTTGGCGTATTCAGATCGTAGCCTTGGTTGGAATCTGACTCGGTCGGATGAGGACGTTTTCCAATGCCGCCATAGCCATCTTGGCTGCTGCTACTGCCCCCGATGATCACGGTGTCAAGTGGTAAGGGCAACATTTCCAATTTAGTAGCTTCTAGTCTACAATTCAGGCATGTGTTAACACGCATTACAGTATTCCCCTCGTCTGCTGAACTGTCAATTGAAGGCATCAAACAATGCTGTTGGACTGAAGCCAGATCAAGACATCTCGCATGATAGGAACATCGATTGGGGCAAGTGAAGAAAATATCGGACCCGTCATAGGAACAATGGACGCATAAATTTTGTTCTTGCGCAGGTTGAGGTTGCGATTGGTTCTGTCGAAAGATTCGTTAACGAATTCGGAGAGTAAAATCAGTGATGGTCATTAAAATGCAAACATCATAAGATTCGCTTAGCGTAAAATGTCTTTTTGCGACTCAAGCATCTTCTTAAGCAATGATGGACAATCGATCGACGACGACAACGAAACACACGATCATAGCTCATCAAACCGAATGCAGACGAAAAACTCAAACTCACGACGCTCGCAGCTCCCGTTGTCACCGGAAACTTGTCTACAGTAGTCGTGTTAGCAGCAGCCATCATCCCAACGTCAACGCCGTCTTGTCCGATGACGCAATCGGCCGCAGCAGTAGTGGACATGAAGGTTTGGTTCCTGTCAATGTCGTTCATTGCCCCTTTCTATCGTGTTGGGCGAGGCTTAAAGATAGTACTGTTGAATCAGATTGAATCATTGATTCGAAGATGAGATATTGGATTTGTCGCTTCCGCTGTGCTTCCGTCCGACCCGCTAGCGCATTCTGTCGCGTCAAGGAAGTACGTAATGGCCCCGAAAGTAAAAACAAGAAGCAGACATCATGAAACGCTGCGGTGCGGTATGGAACGATATATGGTACGGTATGGTATTGTACAATACTCAGAATTCGCGATGAACGAGAACAAACAAGAAAAAGGCAGGAAAAGAACATTTTCACATCTACAGGCGATATAATGCATAATTACCTACAAACACCTACACTTGAAGATCCCCAGGCGACGTCATCATCACGTCTCAATATGTCGGGACAAACCGCGTAAAGGACTTACGGGAATTTCGATCAATTCTAAAAATCATGCCAATGTTGTACTCTCAGGCCTAATTATGCAAGGAAGCACAAGTATTAGTACAAATTTGAGTTAATCCACAAATTATTGAGTCCTCATATTTGACCTGAAATAAAGACTTGCCATTTTGAATACTAAGCTGAGAGATTATAAAGCCAAAATTTGGAATGGTACCAAACCTGTTACACATTAAATGTAGAATAGGTATTCCCAAGAAACTCATGTTTGTCTTAGGACCAACGTACCATCAGTCAATCTCTGCACTTGGTGACTGAGATTAGACTGCTGTCATCAAATTGATGCAAACAGTCGAGAAAGTCCTAACATTAGTGATGCTGGCATTTTAGTAATTCTGAATATTAACCATTTCAAATAGTAACTGACTTAAAGCACCAGGTTATAATCATTATACTTACTGGATAATCTAGAAAAACAGTTAGTCTTGAGGCTACTGCGCAATCATAGTTGTTAATCTTAGGACTGACTAGATAATCCAGAAAAGAGTCTGCCTTGAGACTAACTGGAAAATCAAACAAACTGTTAACCTGAGGACAAACTAGATAATTCAGAAACAACTGTATTCTTAGGAATAAAAGCTTTGACAGATCTTACCATAAATGGTTCATGGGTAGTGTGACATGGAAATGATGTGAGGCAGGTACAAGTCAATCTTCAAGGCCTAATCCAATCAGTTGCATGAATATGTAACAACATGAGTACCAAATTGTAAGGTACTGACATTGAAATCAGTATTTTTTTAATAATGGTGCATTAAGGTACCAATAACCAGAAAATGTACTGATACTAAAAGAGTACCAAACTGTTGGTTGGTACTTTTTATCATTTTGGTACCTCTTTACGTATTATCTGTTATTAGTTCAATGAGGAATCAGAAATCTGTACATTTTCAAACATTTGTACTTCAAAGTAATTGAACCAAAATGAGGTACCAAAAGATGAAAATGTACTTATTGAAGGACTGGTACTTTCTGAGAAATCCTCAATGTTTTGGCACTAATAATAGTGCCAGAAATGAATTGATACCAATCCATCCTACCTGAATCATATGAACACCAAAAAATAATATACTTAGTCATCGCCAGTTTCCCTGCATGCCTCAAGATGGAGTGTTCCAAAATTTAGATCGTTCACAAACAAAAAAGTTGTGACTCATGTCACTGGACATCAAAATAATTGCGAGGAATGTACTTAAAAATTGTGAGACAGCAAAGCATTGACATAAACCGTTTGTTGGTAAAAGTTTTTAGTGAAAGTAATAAGTAGACATTCCAGATGATTGGGAATTAAATTTAATTAATTATTATCTTCTTCACTTATTGAAACTGAGGACTGGCAAACATTAGTCCTCATGCTTTTATAATGTAAATGACATGATAAATGATTTTTTTGGATTTCCAGGACCCTGGTGGATTTTGGTTTGCAAATCAGGATCTTGGTGCACCTAATCAGGCTGTTGAAGGGATCCTGGCAAGACTAACTGATCTTGCCAAAGGATGTTCTCAAATTTTGATGGAAATCTTCCCCAATTATAAGCATTCTGTTTGTGTTGGACACTTTTTGTCCCATTTCTGGGTCAAAGTGCAGACCTGGACTACATAAGAGATACGTAGGTACTTGGCCTATGTCAAGTATCAAAAAAGTAATTGGCTCTCTTCCTGAAATTCTTATAAGTAGGAAGCTTACCAATGAATAGGTAACTAAGTATTGAGGTACAGTTTGAGGTTGCCTATCCAGTAATGAATGACCACTACAATTTCATATGCATAAAAACTCATCAAGATGATCATTTGGTAAATGGTTGTTGCACTGAAACTCAAATTAGATTGAAATTTCATTCAACAATTTTGAACATTCATTCTCTTTCCATCAACAAATTTCTACTTGCTCTCTGATCAAAAGAAGAAGAGAAACAAGTTGACAACTGTTCAAACTAGACTAATCAAAGGTATGCAACCATAATAACTATGTCATAAAATGGTCATTAGGGCAGTATGATGGGATAATCAAAAATAACCATTTTTTGTATTATATCCTTGGTTACATGTTTGTATACATCTTTTTAGTGTAAGTATGGAAAGAAGAAAGGGGGTGTTACAAATTATTAAGATTTTCTCAATACAATCAACCAAGGACACAAAAATTACAATTTTTTAGAAGTCTTATTATCTAGTACTCCAACCCTCACAAAACTTGTGATCACTCCAATCTTTTGATTTTGTGATTTGTGAAATACTGGGAATGCATCAATAATGCAGTTTTCAAGATGACTATGATGAGGGAAACAATGAAATCGTATAACTTCTCCTTTGTTTAGATGTTTGTTATTTTGTACAGGTTGTACTTGTACTATAAGTAGATTGTTTGTATTAAGCTACACAAATGCATGCACTTTTAATATGCACTTAGGTCAGTCATTTCCCTTAAATTCAAACCATGGAGGCTGTAATTGTTGATCACAGGAAAGGGGCTGCAGCAAGGCAATACTTCATGACTGGAGTGTCACTTGCTTCCACAAGGGCCTGGCACTCACTCTGGTGCAAAATGACCTCAGATAAGACACCTGGGCACTCATTGCTGAAATATATAGACTGCCAACTTCTTAGTTGTTTCATATTTGCTGCCCCATGTGCAAGTCAAAGGGATAGAAAGTTAAATTTAGGGCAAAATCACTTAAAAATGGCCTGTTTCTGACATCACAGATTAATAGCCCTTGATTTTGGCATCTGATAGATCACTGGGTTTTGACATGAATGAGGAAATTGATGATATTACTATTTTCAGGTAGCTACCATTAATGCCCACAGAAGGAACACAGGAATTGCCAAAGTTCTGGTACATAAGACCTGTAAGTATCTTCTGTAGGAAGGCTAATAACCCCACTTCTTCAGCTTGAGGCAGACAATGGTTTTGCAAGGGGTCCATTTAATCCCACATAGGATTCACCTAGGTCTTGGTGATTACAAGACTGCTGGATGTGGATTCTGGAAGACTTTTTCCCTCCACAGTGCTGCTAGAGTATTTTCAGTGAAAATGATTTTATTAGCAACAAACAAAACCATCTAGGAGATGCTGAAGTTGGAATTATTTGTGACCCAAAAACTAGCTCAATATACCATATTTATGCAATTCCAAATGGTACCAGTGAATTTTTTTCCAATTTTTCTTGAACTATCACCAAGATACATACATAAATACTTCACCACATTATAATGAAATACCTCATACTCCCACTTGTATTGCATATTTTTTCATATCCATTCAGGCTGTGATGTAGTTTGGCCAATAGTGAATGGTGAATAGCACTTTTTTAACCCCCCACAAATACTATTCAGGATTGACTGGTGCTATTGTTGATTAAGTAGGTCCCAATAGTGCAATAGATAGAAAAAAATGCAATTTGCTATTGACTGACATAGGCCAAGAATCTGCCATTTTTAGTACCCTAAGGTACTAAAATCAATA
>JALLPD010002495.1:0-10096 GCA_036940065.1 Cyclotella cf. meneghiniana
AACAAGCTGATCAATGGAAACTTTTTTGTACTGTAGAAGTATACATATAAGTCCACAAAAAAGTTAGACAATGTGTGGAAAGCAAGCAATGACCAGTAACAACTTTTCAACCAATGGTGCTTACTACTGGGAGCCCAGCATATGGGTGTGCTGGTTGCACAAAGGAGAATCTATTTTCAGGGAACTTACACAAAGAAAAGGCCCAAAATCAAAAATGTCCATCAAAGGGGGAGATTCTGTAAAATGACACAATCTTTACATAATCCTCAGATTCCATGTTTTACGTTAGATAAAGTGTGAAACTTATAGATACAGCAGATTGCTGTAGGCTACATATTGATCATTAGCATGGTATTTATGAGGTATGTATTGAGCTCATTTTGCCAACTACCTTTCTGTTTGAAATGTTATTGTTTATATTATACATATCACAATTGATAGAAAATAAAGGTATTCATGTTAGACATTTACTCACATCTCTGAGAGCTGTGGTGTGGACATGTGCTCCTGAACAACATACAGGCAGAGACAAGAAGAAGTAGAGGTGCTAGCAAATAGTCACTAAAAATTTTTAATTCTTCAATTATCCAACTCCCATTCATCTTCGTTTTAATGGCTACATTGACTGAAGGTCAACCTCACTCCTTTCCTGCCCATGCGTATGGCCATTTTGTGTGAAAAGGAGGAAGTAAATATTCACCAAAATTGAGACTAGAAAAATTGAATAAGTACGCACGTACATAGACATGATATATGCTACATTTGGACAGTACCAGCCTCAACTGACATGTATTTGCTGATGCATAAAATGACATCCCTCCAAGATGTGAGTACATCTCTAAAAGATCTGAGAGTTGGGCCTCATGTCCATGGCTGCTTGCTTGGGACCAAAATTAGAACAACTAGAAAAATAACATATTTTTTCAATTATCACCATTTTATCATCATCTACATCTATAGACCTTTTGCTCCTCCTGGACCATCAAGTCATTACTATAATAGCCCCTAGAAGGCAGTCAATAGCCCCTAGAAGGAGGTCTCCCTTCCTCCTTTGCCCTCCATCCAATACCATCTGTCAACAAAGTACTCTTGAGAATAGAGAAGTACCAGAGTTCATTATACAATAGTGCTTGAACTGCTTGATGACCAATCATTGAGATACAATAGATGTCCATCATGAGGCAATGTTAAGATGAACCATTCTGCCTGACTGTGATGGTTATTGTGAAGGTGAATACAATGTGTTTGTCTGCAACTCATGTTGCTCAAACGATCTCAAAGATTGATTGTGATAATGATTGCATAAGATCAATTGTGATGAGCAATGCAAAATGCAATTCCAACAGAAGAATGTAGATTGCAAGAGCAACTGCGGCAAACTCTGGTCAGTTGCAATGGTAAATACACTCAAAAAGGGTCAACTGCAAAGATACTTGCTGATGACTGCCAGCAAAAAGCCAAGTCATGCTTTTGATATCACTCAACAAGTAATCTATTCTGGCTGCCAATACGAAACAAAAAAGATTACAGCATGTGATGCAACAACCTTTTTCAACAAATAAAAAATTGTTGGAAAAGTTGCACAACAACATGCAAAATTTGATGGAATTGATGTTGCTAGGGGCAGATTTCTGCAGAGCTTTGGAATGCTGTACTGAACCCCACTCACTGCTGCCCATGAGGTCACATGAGCTCTTTTGGGAGCTTGATCTCATTGCAGGAGCTCATCTGTCCCTACAACCTTGCTGCAGGATGACAGATTTAGTGCTTCTATGAGATGGCATGGACTTTCTTGGTCAATGATTATCAGCCTTGAAAGATGAAAATGACACATTTGTTTTTGTTAAACAACAAAAGCTTTAAGGCAAATAACTGATACAACGATTTTGTGTCTCCTTTCTCTTAAAAATTGCTCTTGTTCCTGATGGGAACAATTGAGTATCTAACAATTGTTTGATAAAACAATTCACTTCCTTGTTTAATTGTTTGTATAGGTTGAGACACCTGCCAACATGACATTCACATAACTTTCCACTATTGTTTTCCTGTTTAGGAACAATAAGCATAAAGAAATTGTTTGCTGCACCAATTCTGATGTTTTGTTTTGGCTTGATAGTTTGAGAAAAACATATCAATCAAATGATCAGTTAGTGGCTTCCATGATCAATCATAGTCATGATGATCGTTTTTTTGACAACACTTACCCCAGTCAAGTCTTTGGCCTTGAGATTTGAAGTCAGGCAGATATACCTCCATGTTTGCTCGTTGTGTGGATAGTCCTCAAATTAGTCTACCCATGGAGGGGAAGACATCCATGGTCAATGACCCTGAAAAATAACAACCAAACATAAAAATACCCTGAAAAAGAAAAGAAAAAAATTAAAAAACAAAGAAAAAAATGCTTCAGTTTTTGCCATTTTTAGCTCAAACACATCAGTTATAGTGATGCTCAACTACCATTTTTATATTTCCAATGCTTGACATGTGTTGAAACTTGTAAAGCTTGATTCTGATAAAGAACAAGACAGATTATAGATAATTAATTTTTTTAATTAGAATACTTGATTAATAGGCAATGCACTATGCACAAGAATAGATCATGTACAACAAAGCATTATCTTCCACCAAAAATTCTCCTTAGACTACAAGTGAAGAATTGCTGGTCACTGGAATGCATACCACTAAGTACTGGCCACTGCAATGCATGCCATGCAAACTGTACTTACCCAAACCTTGCTTGATTGCCCTGTTTCTGGTACTTTTCATTTGTGCCAAGAAAAGCTGATCCAAAAGCATTTTGCAGGCCATAATGAATATCATAACAATAATCATTCACTCATGCCAACTCACATGTTAGGTCAGATAACTATGCTCTGGGGACAACAAGTTCCGAAGATTGCACACATCCAACTAAAGTTGGGAGTAGGAGTATTTCCCAATATTGAACATAAGTAATGACAATTGTAGTATTATTGTAAAATAAGTGAGGGACCAGCCTCACGTGTTAGCATACACAGAGATCTGTTGTAGTGTTAAGCCTTTTCCACTTACCCCAGGGAAGACAGTTCATAAGGATGAATTGTATTGAAGATTTTATTGAGCTTTTTACCTCATGTCATTTTTGTCCACCTCTTTATTTGAGAAAAGTAAAGCTGGAAATATTTAGACAAAATTTCTATTTTGTTTGTACATGGCCAATGCTCACCATGGAGGGGAAGGATGTCCTGCCCATGCATATGGTTGTTTTGTGTGAAAACGAGGAAGTACATATTCACAAAAATTGGCCTCAAAAAATTACATGGGTACAGACTTACGTAGATATGACATATGCTACATATGGATAGTACCATCCTCAACTGACATGTTCTTGCTGCGCGTGAAATGACCTCCTTCCAAGATGTGATAACATCTCTGAGAGAACTGTAGAGTTGGGTCTCATGTTCATAGCTGCTTGCTTGAGACCAAACTAGAAAAACTAGAAAAATGATATAACTTTTCAATCATCACCATTTTATCATCATCTACATCTATAGACCTTTTGCTCATTCTGGACAGTCAAGTCAGCTCCAATCTATGATAGTTAAAGATCATGGTTAATCACTCATTTTTTGATGAATCCATACAATTGACGCACAATGTACATTTGAAAAGCATCCATATGAAAAATGGAGCAAATCTATAGGGCATCTGCATGCTTAGCATTTTTAGTATAGATATTTATCGGGCCTTTGAGGGCTGACTGCCTTTGCGTGAGTGTTGAGCACAATCAAACACCCCTTGAAAGCTAATTGAGTGGGTATGAGCACCTTTGAGTGAGTGTGAACATCCACTGAATCAAGTGAGTGCAAGTGAATGCCTTTGAGTGAGTGTGAACGCCCCTTGGCATGATTGAGTGCACGTGAGTGCCTTTGAGTGAGTGTGAACACCCCATGAACATGATTGAGTCCACATGATTGACTTCAATTGAGGATTGAGTGCTTAAGAAATTAATACTAACCACTGACCTAAACCATTTTTTGGTGGGAGATTTTAAGTAATAGCTACGATGAGTAGAAGACTAAAGAAATGTCCAGATTATTGGAATTTAAACTTATGAGCTATTTTACTAGTTGAAACTGTGGACTGGTAAATGTTAGTCCTCATGGTTTTATCATGTAATTCATCTGATCCACAATTATTTTGATTTACTGGTACTCTGTTGGAATCAGATGTACCAATCAATATCTTGATGCACCTGAGTAGGTTATACATTTGATCCTGGCAAGACTAACTGATCTTGCCAAGGGGTCTTATCAAACTTTTGGTGGGAATCTTCCCCTGTTTGTAAATGGTCAGTTTCTGTTGGGGACTTTTGTGTCCCAATTTTGGATTATAGTTTGGACCCTGGCTACAAGTGATACGTAGATACTTGGCTCAGGTCAGAAATGAATTTGATATTTACGAAACATGTGATTCAAGAATATACCATGTGTTTTTAGGGATGGTGAGTGGATGGGGGGTATTGAGGTGTTTTTCCACACTTGGTGGTATCTCTGGTTATTTATCATTCCTATTTATTTTTGATGAATGTGGTTTCTTTGGTGGGTGGGGGGGGGATACTTCTTTAATCATAATAAATTCATCAATATTAACATATAGTAGAATACTATTGGGGTGAACAGGACCATTTGGGACCAGTTCTACTTTACACTATACAATGCAAGGGTTGGCATGGCTGGATCCTTGTTGCTCCGGCTCTACAAAATGTCAGTGTGTGAATTGTACTACCTTATGACTTTCATTATTCAAGCAAGTGCTTACTGTGTTTTCTTTCACTGAAACTAGCGCTAACTAATTGATCAATTGATCAAATGATTGATGGATCAACTAAGGCCAAAAGACTTTGATGGATAAAATCATCTTACATATATAAGGAAATAGAAATCACACCAGTCGATTGATTAAAACAAGAAAAATTACAGCGTAATGATTCTATACTCCATTTTTTTAATATCAATTCTTTCCATCTACTAAGTACATCAAATCAAACAACCATGGGGAAATTAGAAAGGTTATGTAGGTTTTCTGGGAATTTCTAACCAAGGGGAATGAGACATATGTGAAATCTACCTGATGCAGTCCCTCCTGGTTTGCTTACAGATAGAAGAAAACTTTTGAATTATTATGTTGGAATAGTAGAACATAAGAAAATTCCCAGAGGTCTATGGAGAGGGGGATGTAGAAGAGGTAAGAGAAAGATTTTTTGTACCTATCTTATGATTACAACTGATTTGTGTAACATAAAGCTTACTAGTTATACTACATAATAAAAGTTTTAATTCCTACATACAAATTAACAAAATCATGTAGGTCGACTGGTTGTGCATGCTGTGTTGGGTGCACATATTTCTGTTTGTATTTCTAGAGTGTTCATTATTATTTATGAAGTGATGTTTTTTGCAATCGCACAGCATGACCTATGACCTTTGTAGGTTTAACAGGCTGAAATCATATATACATGAAGATGGTGAAGTTAGAATTTCTTGGACCAATAAAAATTTCCAAATATAAAGTACTTTTGCAATTCCATTTTCCTTCTGGCAAATTGTTGAATTTTCTTCCAATCATGAATTTGACACATCAATATTAGATACGTTTTACTTCCATGTGAAAGAAAATTATTGTACAGGTTTTTATTACAGTTGAAATGTCACATAATTCTCTGTAAATTAGTGCCAATACTCATCACTCTCAACATTTTGAGGTGTTCATTCACCCATTTTTAATACTCACTCAAGGGCAACATGTACTCAATCACATTCAGGGGGTATTCAATACTCGCTCAAAGGTGTTCACACACACTCTATTGCATTAATGGGTATTCACTCTCACTCAAAATTAACCCACACTCAATTGTGTTCAGGAGGTGTTCACACTCATGCAAAGGCATTCACGTGCACTCGGTCATGTTCAGGATTGTTCAAAGTTGTTCAAACTCACTCAAAGACATTCACACGCACTCATTTGCATTTGAGGGGGTGTTCGATCCATTCACATTCACTCTATGTGAGGTCAAAAAATATTCCCTCAATCAAACATTTGGAAATTCACTCCTTTTCCTTCACCATCTTCCTTGTGGTGTTAACACTACTTTTTTCAACCATTCCACATGGCATAAACAATACTATTTCTTCTTGAAATGATGTTAATAGTGCATTAAGTATATGTAACATGCCAGTTTCAACAAGTTGCTTTCAACAAGCCATTTTCAATTGATGATTTCTTTTCTCTCAAAGTCTCAACACAGGGAGCTATTTTTCACGGAATATTCCCCCATTACAGATATCTTCTCTACACATATTTGATGCATTTTCATTTTGTTTTCTGAACTTGTTTCATGATGAAAGCATGATGTCAGTACTCTGAAGACTTTTAGCCTCGCATTGAAAGTCTCCTGTCCCAGCAATATGCATCTGTTAAACATTGAGAAAGAAATAGATTGCCCTAAATCATGAAAGATTTGTGACACCGATCAGGGCATGTTGACAAAAATGCTTTTCTTGCCTTCTAGCCTTACTTCTTTGAGGGCAGATGACATCTTTTGAATGTTTCTTGGCATGATACATGCAGCAGAGGAATCTATTGTATTGTGCTTGGACATTGCAACAATCCTTTGCAGTTTATTCTTGCACTAAAAGCTGCTGCAGAGCGTGCTGTAAAATGTCAGTTCTTAGCAATTGGATCTACTCATGTGATCTGCACAATGGACAAGAAGGCCTCTCTGTCTCTCCTTGTCAAATCCTGACAATTACTCTGAAGGTAGAGTTGTTTGTGACTGCAAAGAAAGGAGAACACAGACCTCCCTTCATTCATTGAAATATGTAGTGGTAGATGCCAACTGGTTGACATTTTGTTCTATGGACTTGATGATCTTGTTAACGTGAATGTGTTTGCCTTCTCTGAAACCCTTGCAACCGAGCTACTTTTGAAATTTGAATGCGAGAAGAATGCATACTCTGCACAAGTCCACTCTACCACAAACTGTGAGATTTTTTTGCCAACTGGGTTCAATGGTGATGAAAAATTCTATGCGTGTAAGCATCTTGGTCCCTGTTAAGAGAACAGTTGATAAATTTTCTATTAGCATGTTCATAAACCATTGAACATAGAGATGTTTGATGCAAGATAGGAGAAATAAAGTGGATGTGTAAATCAGCGTTAAGTTGACATGGCAAAGGAGAGTTGAAAGCCAACACTTTTTTATTCCATGTTGTCTTGGGAAGAATCCAAACATTGAACACAGTATGATGCTAATTTAGAAGTGCAATATAGTAGGACGGCTAATATCACAAGAAATGTGAAATACTTCTGGCATGAATGGATCTTATTGTTCAATCTCATAGAGTCAATCAGTCCGAAGCAACAAGATTCGTTTCGTGCAACCCAGCATAAAATACACATGAATCACTCATGCATCTAAAATCATTTGAGCGAACCCAGCCGATGTCCAGTCCTGCGAAACATTTAAAATATAAGCAGCTGGTACCTCACAAGAAGCTCCTGGTGCCAAACTATTAACAGATTCTGGGACATCGATGCCGTAAATTTGTTCAACTATGGAGGTAGCTATAGATACTGCAAACTCACGAGGAAGCTTCAAGTCCTCTACCATGCTGTTACGGACAGATTAACGTCATAATCGAATTCGTCAACAACAACAATATTTTCTTGTCTTAAGCGTAGTTTGATGCGAATCATATTGGGTCGAATACCTATCTCTTTGCCGTTCAAACTGCAAGAGGCCGTATTCTCCAGAGCAAAGGTACTTGGTTCTGGATTGCAAGACACTATGGCTGACGTATCTCGTGCGTTCCCCCCTCCATTGCTAGCTAGTTGATTTTTCCCAACGTTCAAAGCTATACTCAATTGAGTGCTAACTTGTTCCTTAACATCGCTGTACAACTGGGCATCTGATAGAAGATCCAATCGCCCACCAAGGTAATGTTTTGATGATCGGACAGCTCCGTAAACTTCGGCATCTGCAAGAATTGATTCTGCTAAGTACGCAGCGTTCAACGAGAGAATCGAGGGAAAATACCGACGTGTCGGCAACCAAATTCGATGACATCGATGTGCAATAATCTCGTGGCCGAGCGACGTGTGATATCGGGAGGCATGTGGTGTCAATCAGAAGTGTGTCGATTATTCTGAATCTTGATTCACCATCTGTGGAGGAAGCGTCGATTCGGATGGGAACGATGTTTGTAATCACCATTTTGTGTGCATGAACACTCAAACACCACTGCAACTATTGACGAGCTGATCCAATGTCGCGGAGAAGCTATGGGATTTTCTGTTACATTCTTTCGCAACAGAATAGCCCGCCAGCCATCCCTGGAACGCACTGGAAGTCGCCCTATTTACTCCAAGTATGGTATGTCACACGTGTACTATCGTACCATATGGTTGTACTGTTGGCCACACTAATCCAGCATCCAGCTGAGCCCACGAAACGTCTCCACTGTCACTTGTTGGCTTGCGCCTTATATCACTCACTCCGGAACTTCGCCGCACGAAACCATTATACATCGCGAACGAAGGCGAGCTCAACCGAAGTTGTAATCAATGGGGGTATCAGCAAGCAAACAGAGAGAAGCATTGTGCGTAGACTGTGATAAGAAAATGCAGAAGGATCTACCTGCTGATCACAGTAGCTCCGCATCCAAAGGAAGCCCTTGTGAGGTCCCATATGCGAGAGTTGCAGCTTGTATGGATGTAAATAAAGGGCAAGTTTCCCTCTGTGTCGACGAGTGGGACGCGTTTAAAGATTGCCATGCTCAGTACTCTCGAACTTGAAAACGTGGTACAGCACTGAAGGGTAAAAATATATCAACCAGTTACAGGTAGCAATACATGTTATATGTATCAATTAGTATTTTGCTCATCTCTCACTTTTGCATCCGCCAATCCAAGAACACGTCTGATAGCTCTGGAAAACCTTATTTCGAGGACTTCTACAGCAACCATTTTTTGTACAGCATTTGTGAGGTCAGAAAGGAGGGGAGCAGCTGATTCACACCTTTCCTCATCGCTCATCGCTGAAAAGTAAGAAAAGTTCCCTCGCAATTCTCGTGCCAGCTCGAGTCTCTCTTGCCTTTTCCTCTTAAAATCATCATCACTTTTCATTAGGAGTCCAGATTGCAAGACATCAACGACAGCTCTCATTTTCTCCATTCTGAACAGTTCTAGTATGTTGCTTTCCCACATGCTAACCATACCATCGATCGCCACAGCCGACTCAAGCACCGGAGGTTCTTTGAGAAATACACCAGTTTTGCTCGTCATGAACTTCAGAAAAAGATCGATCGTTTTCCTTGACACTCTAACCTTGCAGTCGTCTTATTGGACAGGTCGTGGTCGTGCGGCCAGCTCGCCTCCTCAGCAAGGGCCAAGAGATTACAAGTTACTTGGAATGTGGAAACAAAGAAGCTGTCATCAGATATCTTGGCCAAGAAAAACGTACCCCATTCTACTTCCTCCTGCTCGCCCTCAACAGTCTTATTTGCAGTTCGATTAAGGCTCTAGGAGTCTCTTCTAAGCCATCTGGATATAGAAGTTGCTAAAAACATAGGAAAACGCTCCACAGATAAATCTGTTATTTGGATCCACATCCAAGGCAAAGCATTCAAGAATAGTAAGACTCCAGATGATGATTGCAATGCACTGTGTGATTTTGAATCATAACACATTTTCTATGGATATTTCATCCAATTCCATCTAAGCAAGGAGAAGGCATAATCAGACTATTTATTGGTTCCTCCTGTTGCATTCTTCAGTGACTTCCTAAGGCTGTGAATTTGTTCAACCAATAATGAATAGTGAATAGCATTTTGTATCACTAAAAGTCACATTCAGCATTCAAGGGAATTATTACTAGCAGTCCCTGCAAGCTTTTTGCCTTGTTTATTATTGCATATCACACTTCTGCTTCACTCTGTTATTGTAGTCAAGTGGGCATTTAGGTAGAGGTAGTGTGTTTGTGACCCTCTCCAACCAGATTTGAAAATCATAGATTAAAAGATAATACATTCATCTTTGTTGTTAAATACCCATATAT
>JALLPD010002496.1:0-10123 GCA_036940065.1 Cyclotella cf. meneghiniana
TTCATACCTGGGCATGGGAGAGGCCATAGGAAGGGAGGTAGGGGGCCTCTAAAAACTTAACAACTTTATTATACTCTCATTTCTAGATGATAATTTACCTTATGTTTCTCGCTAAATTAAGCATTTAATTGGTCTGAAATGTCCGTGACTTTTTTGGCTTGTCTTTATATGCTAAAATGTTTTCTTACATTTCTGTTAGCTGATGTTTTGAATTTTTAGGTACTTTCATGATGTCACGATGATTAAAAAATGAGAAGGGGTTGTACATAGTGTACATAAGCACTTACCTGGTTACACACACTGTTGCACATTGTGCAGATAATATGGTCATGGTACCATACCGCAGAAAATGACCGCACCATGACAGGCATCGCTGGTAAAAAGCAAAACAACAAACGTCTAATCTTCGGACAAGACGTAGAAGTCTTACTAGCCGCAGTCGCAAACATAATTTCGTGGTTCGTAACCAAATTCTTGCCCAGCCTCCTCCCTTACCTCCTCCCGTCCTCTCCCGAAGAAACGCGCGATGCCAGTCCAGACGCGGACAGAACGCGATGCGTCTCCATAGGACGGCCTGGGGGACTTGAACAACTCCGTATCGTTACGTTACGCAAAGGAATCGCTACCATTGGATACAACGTTCGTCACGTTGGTCCGCCTCCCTATGCACCGCCTGATTGTGACATCCCTGCCGATTGCATCTTGCTGAAAAATAAAGTCTTTTCCGTAAATTATGCAGATTGTTGTATACGGTGGGGGCTGTATGATAGTGCGAAAGAATTCGTTGGATGGCCTATTGTTCCGGGATTCGATGTTGCGGGGGTGGTCGAGAGTATTGGTAGTACTAGTGTTGGTAACGATTCAAAGTTTCAACAGTTTAATGTAGGCGATCGAGTGTTTGGATGTACACTCTTTGGAGCATATTCTAATAGAGTTATTGTTCCAAAGATTCAATTGAGGAAAATACCAGAGAATCTTTCATTTGCTGAAGCAGCTGCCTTTCCCGCAGTTTCGTTGACCGCGTTATATGCGTTACATTTGGCAGGTTATTTCCCAAATTCACCATGTGGAGGAGGGAGGAACAAGTTTCGAAACAAAGCAATCTTGATACATTCCGCTGCTGGAGGAGTGGGAAGTTTGCTGGTGCAAATTTCCAAAATATTGGGACTTGGGCCGATCGTAGGCGTTGTTGGATCATCTTCCAAAGTCGACGAAGCAAAAATGTTAGGATGTGATGTAGTAATTGACAAGAGCAAGGAAAATTTATGGTCGGTGGCTGAAGAAGCGTCTCCATTTGGCTATTCTACAATTATGGATGCTAATGGAGTCTCTACATTAAAACAGTCATATGATCACTTGGCTCCGTCTGGAAGGCTTATTGTATTTGGATTTCACTCAAACTTGCCGATGGGAAGTGCCATGCTCTCTCCATTTGAATGGATACGTATGGCAAAGAAAGTAGTGAGTATGCCCAAATTTGATGCCATGGATTTGACTGTATCCAATAAGGCAGTGCTTGGGTTCAATCTGTCTTTCTTTGCAGAAGAGATCGAGGTATTATCAGACCAGTTCGATCAAATATTGCGGTGGATCGAGGAAGGGAAGCTGAGGTGTCCTCGAATAGTGGAAATGCACATGAATGAAGTTGCTGAGGCGCATACACTTATCCAGAGTGGTAAAAGCATTGGCAAGATTATTCTGAATACGACATCAGGGCATTAGTGAACGTTGTCGTTGTGCTATGATTGGTTTCACCAATATTCAAGTTCCAACTTCAAATGCAGCTCTCTTCCACACTGGTGTCTGTTAGTTTTCCATGAATAAAATAATCATTAAGGGGCTTTACAAGAAAGTTATGCAGCCTTTTGTTGGCTTGCTACATTTACATACCTTTTGTTTCAGTTAAAAGGTTTTTCTTCACCTATCTTGTTTCAAAATTTCACACCTGATTTTGAAGGCATGCTTGTCAGACCCAGCCATGTTTGAATCTGCATAACAATTCAATTGATTGCCACTGTAATGCTAGTGCCTTCTAGTGCCTTAGGATTTTTGACACTCTTTTTTGGGCACATTGGCTGGTAATATGCACCAGCCATGATATCCAGCTTAAGATGCTTCAAGACCTCCAGTAGCATTGCAGCATTCCCATCATCCACCCTTCATGAGTGACAATTTTGAATTACTGGCAAAGTCATAACAAAACGTCACATCGCAGGCAAAGCAGAACCAGTTAGGAGTTCTTAGAGAAGAAGAATTCACCACGAAACTATCAAGTAGACACAATAAAATGTGCTAGGAGGCAAGAATGTTAGGTGTATGTGATCGGGCTGAGTGCAGGCTATTTTGCCAAATCCTCCAATGTTGAATGAAGACAAATGGGTACCTCTTTTTTATTTAGTCTTTTTTGGAACTTGTGCTTAAGACTTTAGAGGACGACTCAACACACAGCGCAAAGCTTGGATCTTACCTTCCGTGCTGTGCATGACATGGTATTATTTCATGGTGAGTGGAAAGATACCAGCAAGTTGTATTGTTTCAGCTTTGCTGGACCCTGCCTGGTTTTGACAGTTCCATCTGTGTCAACAAAAAGCTAACTCTTGGAAAATAGCAGCTTAAGTTGAAGTATTCGGTCTCATTGTTAGAAATACTGTATTGTACAGAAGGCAACTGAAACTTATATATTTAAACACAAAGATCCAGATTCATCAACAATCTAGCTTAAACATGTTCATGCCATCTTGCAATGATGTGTTTGTTCCAGTCACTGACATAGGACAAAGATCTACTCTACAAGTATGCTACTGTAACCTGAAGATACTATTAATTTGTTAGGTGATGCAAGACATCCCCCAATATTGGCCAGAACCCTGCAAAAAGTCAAGAAAAGTTCCTCACCCAGGAAGATACATTCAGGACAAAATGCTCAATGTCATAAACAAATAAAACTAGAGCCATACCCAATGCTTGTAGAACCTACATGATCGCTTAAGTCTTTTGTACAAAAAGCATACCAAAACTGTGTTGAATCTACATGGACTTCATTTTGTCAAAACAGAGCATATGAATGGCATATGTGTGTGGTTCATTCTTAACAGGAAGTGATGAATAATCATCTACAGTTTGTGCTAACAACTTATCCTAAGTCTTCATGGCCAAAACCATTTATTGGAGTTACTTGCAAAATATGAGAATTATTGATAGACCACTAAATGATTGGAAGGCCAAGCCCATCTCCTTTGAATTAATGGAGGACACTAAGCCCCACCATTATGCCGTGCCCAGTATGAAGAGGGCAAACAGAAATAATAATCAAATGAAACTGGGAGTATTGGAGTTTCATCCTCAGAATGGGTGTCACCCTCCTTTATAACACCAATGAAAGATTAACAGCATATTTTTCAGGTGACTTTAAAGAAGTAAGCTAACAACAAGTTAGGACACCATTTCCAATGACCGGAATCAGTTTTTGTCAGAGGTAAAAGGTATCACAGGCCTTGATTTGAACATTGGTTACTGTGCCAGTTGATTGGATCCTGATGCATGCAAAATATGTACCATCATTTTCCTGGGGAAAGTATTCTTACCTCAGGTTACCACTGAGTGTTACAGGTTCTCCTGATGATGGATATTGCAGGTTCTCCTGACATTTTTTGAGAAAGAAATCAGGGCATGTGGTAGCCTTAGAGTTCATGAGATTCTATTTGGATGATTTTCTATGAATCACTAAGGCAAGCCCGGATGACCACCTACATCATGAGGTTAGTCCTTACCAGGTTGTAAGAAGCAAGCTTTTCAGTCAGTCCCCAAATCATAATTCTGCACTACTGAAGCAGAATAATTAGGGAATATCCTCACCATGACAGGTATAAAGCCACAAAGAAACAAAGTGCAGGTGATCCAACCTGTAACACCACCAAAACATTCAAAGAACTCCTTAGGTTCCTCAGAAGGATCCAGTACTATAGAGATCTTTGTGCAAGAATGAGTGAAATACTTGCTCCACTCACCTCTTTGGTAGGAGAGTATGGCCATACCAATGTCACTAGAGCCAAGAAAACCATGAAGCATGCTTTGTACTTGGATAGGGTACATCAAACAGCATTTGACAATGTGAAGGCTACACTTGCAAAAATGTAGCCCTTGCTTACCCAGATTATTCTAAAAAAATTGAGATTTATGATGCCTTGTCTAAACAACTTAGTTCAGTTATAGATTAGGGCAACAAACCAATAGCATCCTTCAGTAGAAAACTGACAGAAATTCAATAATGCTACAGTGTGACCAAAATTGAGTTACTGGTCATATCAGAAGCACTTACAGAGTTCAAAGAATGCAGTGGGGCCAAAGAGCCAAGGATTCATAGACCACACAAACATTATCAAAGATGCCCTTGTTGACCTCACACCAAGTCAATTTGAGGAGGTATTTCCTTGAAGTTTATGGTCCCAAAATCATGCACATTGAAGGTATCCATTATACTGTTTCGATGCCATTTCTACGTTTGACTTTAGTCAGTTCAACGATGACAAGGCTTATTGGATAATATTAACAAAGTATTGGCTCACTACACTATCACTTGTAATGCAGAGAGCCTGTACCCAAACAGGAAGGAAATACACATAATGTTCACCAAGTGCAGCAAAGAAGTTGCAATTTATCTATTAGTAGTAAAGGAAACTGCATATGCCCAAAAGGACAATGCAGTCCTCAAGAAACTAGATAAACATGGCAAGTTTTCCACAAGTACAATGCAAGGATGGCATGATGGTTGTCCCCATAGTTCTTCAGAGCCAAGCAGTAAGCTGGTACCACCACTACTTGCAGCATCTTGGACACACCTGTCTTGAAGCAACACTAGATGCAGCAATATGTCAGAAGGGTATGAAAAGTATGATCAGATCACACGTCAAAAACTGTTGTACATCTCAAGTGAACAAATCACATAAGCATAAGTATAGGAAGCTCTCTGCCACACTTGTTATCCCCAACTCGTGGGAAGCATTTTTGTAGAAATCATTAAGCCATACACTTTCAAAAGTAAAGATGGGACAGAAATTGACTTTTGTGTCTTCCTACAATAGATCCAGTTTCAAGCTGTTTTAAAATAGTACAACTGCCGGTGACCACAGATGATGTTATTTTCATGAATATAAAGGGATGCAAGGGCACAAAGATTCATAACAAAACTAAGTAACCATACTTTGCCAAATCATCTGCATGATATGAAACCTAGTGAAAACGACCTGGTATAGTAATTATCCACATTGTCAGTCTTTTGTTTATGGCAATGGAAGAAAATTCAACCTTCACTTCAAAGTCCTATGTGAATCATTTGGGATCAAGTGAAAGCCAATCAGTGTCAAAAACCCACGAGCAAATACAATAATGTAGCAAGTGCATCTTACACTGATGCTTCGCCATGCTGAACTAGACATGGCCAACACAATAGAAATGAGTGATATAGATGCATTCCTAGCAGACACAACATTAGACATTTGCTCAACTTATGACACAATACTAATAGCCCCCTCAGGAGTAGCAATCTTTGGTCCGGATATGTTGTTTAACATTCACTTCCTTGCCAACTTAAAAAAATTGGAGACCAGGCAATGTGAAACAGACCTAAACACAAAACATAGAAATTGCTCACACAGTGATTGGAAATATAAAGTTGGTGATCAAGTGCTTCTTTGAAAAGATGGTGTGCTCCGCAAATGCAAAAGTCAGGATGAAAGCGATCCTTAAACTATCACATCAGTTCATACAAATATGACAATAGGGGTTAAATGCAGAACAAAATTGGATCAATTCTACACACCAAGAAGTATTCTTCTTTCAACAATCAGACTTAAAGTGAGGAAGTTATTTTTATTTGTTATATCCCCCTCGAACATAAAATTTTTCTTTGTTTTATACCGGGATAGACTTTTCAGTTCATTTCACTAGTCACATGAATTGGAATGCATCATTTTTTCCTTACAATGGTTTATTATCCACAAGCCACACTGATTCCCAATTTGTGGGAGTGAGTGATGTAGGCCAAATCTACTCTACAACAGTATGCTATTGTAAACAAAAAGATCCTCTTATTTTTTAGTAGGTGCAAGACATCCCCCAATACTGGCCAGAACCCTGTGATTCACCTGGGACAAAATGCTCAATGTCATCAACAAATGGAAATAGATCCATACTAGATGCTTGCAGAATCTCTTTAAGTCTTTAGCACCAAAAACATACCAACTATGTGTAGAATCTACATGGACTTGATTTTGCCACAATGAAGTGCATGTGCTTCATTGTTGACAGTAAACTTAAACTAATAATTTATCATCACCAATGAGTACGAACTGTTTAAATGCAACAAAAAGCTGAATACCTGTTATATCCAAAACGACTCGCCAATCACACAATAATTTGCATATAGCGCAGTTAACAATAGTTTTCCATTATATTGAAATGTCTTGTTTTTGATACAACATCTCCCTGCTGATCTGACCAACCTCCACTGAGCCAAACTTCCCGCAGGTTTTGATTTCTGCTCTAAGTCAAATGAAGGGAACTGTAGTCACTCAGTGATTTTTTAAATTTAAAAACAGTGGCTCACAAAAATTTCATTTTCTTACTGTCATAAGACCAATTCTTAAGAATTTGTGTATTTTTGTCAGATATGATGGTTATAATTTATCATAATGCACATTCAAAATGATGTCAGTCTTTATGGTTAGGTGGCAGTTATTTTATATCTAACAAATGAGATGATGACATACAGTATTTGGGTGCACTTGCATCATAAATACTAATCAACAATGTCAAAACTTTCTGCTCTGTGGGTATTGTCTGGGCATGTTGGAAATTGCCAGCCCATTGTCAACTCTGTCCACCATTGAGAGGTATAATATTATCCCTCTGACTGTTCATTGTGGTTGTTGCATTAGGGTTGTTTTGGGGGACAGGCTCTTGATCTTCATCAACTTTGATGCAGAGGTTTTCAAATATGATAGATGTCTGTGTTCAAGTCACCCTTCAAGAAAGGACATCATTAGAAAGCTTGGTAGCCTCTGTTTGGAGATCTTTTGGAAAGGGAGAAATGATTTGGACTTCTTATGCAAAGGCCCTATCTTCTGGGCACTCTTCAATTACATCATTGAACCTAATCACAGCCCATACATCAGCATCTGGAATCAACTGTATGGATAAGTAGATGGCACTCTTTGTCACATAGCCAACTTGAATATTATGGATGCATGCCTTCTTGAATGTTGTCAGATGCGAATGCTGCAGGGACAATGTCCTTGGGATGAACATCCTATATGAAGATGCCACACAAGGAGTCTCCCCCCAGATGTATAGATCATTATGCCATGGTTGATGCCTTGCCATCTGAATACATAGAATTTACAAGAAGAGGACCAATATCTTGGTGAATGAAAAATTATGAACCATACACCCTCCATTCTATTAGACCATTTCATCAGAATGGATGTAACTCCATGACTGGAGCATATCATAAAACACATATCTCAAAGATATGTATCTGTTGTATCCAGTTTTGGCAGGAAATTCGTGAAATCTCACACAAATGTGTTTATACACAAATCCCTCAGCATTGGGTCCCCACTGCTAACCTGTACAAATCGCAAATCACAACTCACAAAACATTCAACTATCTTCTGATTGCTCTTCAACCATGCCCAACAGAGCCACTAATAACAGTCAAGGCCATGGATACACCAATGATAAAGTCAAATGCCTCATTGAAATCATCAATCAGCTTCCCCAGAATGTCCAAATGATTGGATAGATGTTCAAGAACAACACTTGTTTTACTACTCTGGTGAAGCACAAAAGCGCAACAGTTTATAATGTAAATTCCAAGGGTTATCGAACTCAAAGAAATCAACCCAAGACCCCACCTGTCCTGCAATCGTCCCCCGTTCAAAAGAGGTGTGGATTTATATGAAGGAGAAGATTGATTGTTTTGATGGAGAGGGTTATCTTAATGATGCGGTCAGTGCCATAGTGGGCAGCAAAGGCAGTAATGTTGATTTCGAGGAAGAGGGGGTGAAAGAGATAGCCAAGAATCTTGGACAGGCAAATAATGTGGGGGCATCTTGTGAAGAGAAACACAACAGCATCAAGGACAGTGACAATGGATAAGGAAATTGTGGTGTCAACTGCGGGTGGGACAGGCCTGGAAATTCTTTCACTCCTACCCTTTCCTCCACTCCAGAATTTTCAAATTCATACTCCAAGGAATCAGTGCACCACCAATCCTACAGCAGCAGCATTGTTTGCAGAAATGATGCAGTTTCTGCTGATGAGGGCAGGGACATACAATCAGCAGTGAAGGAAAGAAAGGGGGAAGTAGAGGAGCTGCAAAGGCAGGGTCAAGAAAAAGCTTGACATGAGCAAGAAGAAGCTAGATGTGAGCAAGAAGAAGCATAACATGACATGGAAAGAGCAGAGCAGAGGAGGGAGATTCAGATGGAGAGTTAGCTAGAACAACAGTTTCAGATGATGTACTTCATGAGTACGATGGGTAAAAAGACCGGACATGGAGACAACTTGTAAATGATAAGATGAAGTGATGTCAAAATATATGATAGGGAGAGGGAAGGGAAAATGATAAGATGTCATGGTCTCAGTAATATTTTTACAAGTTCATTAGATTACATCCAATGTGAAAACGAGTTACTTTATTAATCAAGCTGTGTTAATAAGAAGTTCATTGACATTTTGACACAAAGATTTCATGTAAACTTTCAGGATTTGATTCATCCCCACTCTCTTTGTCTTTTGATGATACAACAAAATTAAGGAGCTTCATCTTCACTTTCCTTTGCCATCTGTACTCACATGAAATGCTATCCTTCACACGAGGAAAAGAAAACTGGAATACTCACATACAGAATTCAACAGATTGGTGAATTTATGTTGCATTGCCAAGGAACTTCAACTAATAAATTATCATATGAACTGTGGATTCTTCTGTTTTAGTAATAAAGGAATAATTAGCTCATGAAAAAGCTGAATCAGTCACAAAGCCTCCCAGTTCAAGCAATTAGCTCCTCAAGTTTGTTTTACGTATTTCCAATCATTCCACTTGACTCTCATAGACTGTTCCAAGGATGTTATAGCAACACATATGAATCATTCCATTTTGACATAACACTAAACTGCTTTGATGTTATGATGACATGTCAAACTATTTTAGTACCTGTTTTTAATCATTGTTGCTGAAGCATTCCTCAAGCCATCAATTGTTCTCCAAACAACCATCCAGTTCATGGTTACAGTACATCATGGTTTTCTGATATATATGAATCTCATCATCATATGGTCTTTTAATTCTCAAATCATCCATCTCATGTTGATCAACAATTAGAATTTGAGCACAGAATACAAGATATTCAAAAGTACTGGATTGCATCATTCCAAACATCAATTGTAGAACAGACTTCGATCCATGAGTCTGTGTCCTAGTTAGAACCAAACCCAAACCATCCGATACCATCATGAATCACAGTCAACCTTGTGGACATTTGAATGGTTCTATTCTCCTTTTGATGGATCGCTTCAAACATAACAGATTCCACTCTAGTGAGTATGAAGAATGCCTGCTTGTTAATTGAATTGAACACTCTCCTCCATAGGCTATCCTTTTGCTTGAGGAGTGCAGATTATGGAATACGATGGTGACAGCGATGACATTCAATATACTAAAGTAGTTTGTAAAAATGCTTCTGATAGCATGAATGAACATATCATTTATTATTAGCTTGATCAGGTTGCATTGCGGCGATCAAAATGATTGCATTGAAAGTATGATCATCATGCTGATCGTTGCTTGACCTAATCCAAAAGTTGGGGTAGGTTCTGTGGAAGGAAAATCACACCAGCAGCATTTCTAGTTATTATGTAGAAATAACTAGAAAAAAATACCAGGTGGTGATATTGCTGCATGGATGTTGTAGTTGTAGCTAAACTGATTTTTATGAGGTTAATTGTCTACAAAAGTGAATTGGAGACAAAACACAGATATCATGCATTTATCATGTAATTTTGCATGACGAACATTTTGTGGTACGTATTCTACATACGTATTGTTGAAGGCTGATTCAGC